>CM035309.1:1489106-1707649 GCA_002900995.3 Ganoderma boninense | reverse complement strand
GTTTCCCGCTTTTAAAACAACCCAAAATAAAAAAATCCAGATTGGAGGACTCGGAAGGGGAGAAAAGGCGGCAGGAGGAGGGGGAGTGCGCCTTCGGCGCGCTGGCCACTGCCCTTGGCACCTTTTGGGCCGCTTCGCGGCCGGCCCACCCTTTGGATGACTAATTTGCCCTTAGCCTCCTGTCATCCACGATTTATTCACTCTGGCCGCGTCTGGCGCCGCTGTCGGCGTCGCGGGCCCGCGTTGGCAGCATTGGCAGCAGCCTGAGCAGCCTGTTGCTGCCAATTAGATGACCCTCTCAAGTCAGCCATACGTCCAGCTCAGTTAACAACGACGGCGCGTATGGGCGCAAGAAACACAGCCCTTTCTCTCGGACTGTCACCGACAGGCAACGGCTTTTCTGTCATCCGCATGCGGGTACGTCCATCATCATCACCCTCTTCCCAACCCTAAGGCACACTAACGTTGGATTCCTTCCTTCCAACACCATTCTCGCTGACGTAGACTGGCCCATAGCTGCTCTAGGTGCCTGCTTATCGGCTTGGCCCCCTCTGCGCAGTGCGCGCCCGTGGAGCGAGTGCGTCCTTCTAGATGCCGTACGGATGCTTCTTCATGCATGGGACCGTGACACGCGTAGTGTAAGCTTCTGTTCTCCCGATGTCCGCTCGACGCGGCAAATTTCGTGGCCACATGCCTCCCCACGAGAAGCTTGAGCGGCCCAATTCTGCCCGGCCGAACGCGCAAGGCACGCAGGACGGGGGGACGAATCGACCCACGCCTTATGGAGGGGGACCTCGCTGCAACCCACCCCCAAGTCGGATCCCTCTCGTGAAGACGTCCAGCGCGAACTTACAGGGCAGCTAGCTTGGAGCTATGGCGTTCTCCGCAGCAGAAGTGCGTTATTTTGCTGTTGGATCGCTACCACCCTGAGATGCTGATTGCGTTTCAAATTTTGCTAGTCGAAATTGGTGTCAATCTTCGTTCAGTCTATTCTATATGGTCAGCTACGCAGTCTTGTATTCGGGAAAAGGAAGGCAGCTGAGCTTCCACCACTCACAGGCATATACACCACGCTCTTCTTCAACACGACCTATGCTTTGCTGTGGCGGCGACCGTTGGAGCTTCCCCTCCGCCGGGATATGCTATGGGTTTCCCTGCTCATGTTCGTTGTCGCCACTATGGTGCGCCGCAACACAACTCTTTTCTACGTTCTGCCAGTGTTGAGCTCTCCCTCTTCCCGCTTCTCAGCATGTGGCCACCAACTTCTCGCGCATAATACTGGCGTTTATTGTCCACGCTAACGATGCTGGGGGCCCGGCTGCATTCTTCAACCAGCTGTCGAACTTTACCCAGATGTTCGGCAGCACTCTGTACGTCATCCAGACCCTTCTGGGAGATGCCATGGTGGTGAGCTCTCTACGTTTTTCAACTCTATCACCTCGCACGAACGAGATGCTGAAGCATTATGGCCCTGCCTCCTATAGCTGTATCGCTGCTATCTCGTCTGGGAAAAGAAACTATGGGTTATCGGATTCCCTTTCGTCTTGCTCCTGGGTAGCACAGGTGCGCTCTCTCAGCCTTTCCATGCCGCCTATGCACGGTCAGCTCACGCCCTCATCGTCACCCTGTGTCGCGCTTAGCAACCGGCGTGGGCATCCTCTACTCGTTCGACAAGGTCGTCCC
This sequence comes from Ganoderma boninense, assembly GCA_002900995.3. Classification (NCBI taxonomy): domain Eukaryota; kingdom Fungi; phylum Basidiomycota; class Agaricomycetes; order Polyporales; family Polyporaceae; genus Ganoderma; species Ganoderma boninense. The sequence goes on along the minus strand of CM035309.1, from coordinate 1,705,966 downwards.
CCAGGCGTCCATCTTCGTCGTCCAACTCAACCACTGGATCACCGCCTACTTCTCCATGACGTTCGCGACGAACGTCATCTGCACGGGTGCGTCCCACCCCTTGCATTGATCGTGCCTTGCCTGTGTGGCCCCCAGGTGAAAGATCTGACGCCGTGCCTCGGATGCTTTGCCTTCTAGCCCTCGTCGCGTATCGTATCTGGGCAATCAATCGTAGCCACCTCGCCTTCCGGCACCGCAAGCTCCGTCCGATCATGCTCCTCATCGTCGAGTCCGGCGCCGTCTACTCCGCGACACTCCTCGCGCTCCTCATCCTCTACAACGTGGACTCCTGGTTCCAGTACGTCGTCCTCGACGCCGTCTCGCCCACCGTCGTGAGTGGCCCCGCTTGCTCGCTCTTGGTATAGTTAGTGCCCACTAACGTGTTCCAAGGGCATCGTTTTCTCCATAATCATGCTGCGTATCGCGACTGGGGTGTCGAGCGAGGAGGGCGAGACGGCGCTCGTCGACGACGCCGACCAGAACGCCGCGGTCGCGACCGGGATCCAGCTCTCGCGCGTCTCCTCGCGTGGGGCACGCAAGTCAGAGCCATCCATTGAAACCGCCTGAAACGACCTATGCACGCAACGAATTTCGAAGGTGTTTTTTTATATTGTCATGTCCGTTATGTAGGGTTGTAGGGTACTGTTTACAAACAGGGTATATCTATAAAGTGTACAGTACGTGCGATACATCCATCCGTCCGTTCAGACATATACAGGCTCCATAGCGGGTCAGAGCGGGTCATAGCATCGACAACAATCCCAGTCCGAGTGCCCAGGAAGGCGGAGGCGAACAATTTTAGCAGGCTACAAGTAAGAGTAAAGAGTAGAATTGCAGAGAACGGTCAGTCATGGGCATCAGTCGTTGAGACAGATGACACCAGGCATAGGAGTGCCCTTCTATGATATGGGCAGCATGAGCTTTTCAGCAATGTTAACAGGCCACAGTCACTCACCGACTGCTGCTTGGCCAGCACTTCCTCGCTCCTCAGTGAAGACTCTTGGCGCAGATTAAGGTCGTGCAGGGCGAGCTCCGCGTCGGGCAGGTCAGACGCATGCGATGGGGGCGCGAATTGCAGCCGTATGCGCTGGAATGCGGACTTGCTCGTGATGCCGACCTGGCGATCCGCCTCGCGTCCGGACCCCGCCGTGCGAGAGATGGTGTCGGTGGTGTTGTATGCGGAAGTGCCGTTAATGGATGTGATGCCAAGCCCAATGCGGACAATGATCATGGAGAAGACCAGGCCGACGATAGGTGATATCTAATCGTGGACCCTTCAATGAGAATCGTGAACCAAATAAAAGAGAGGAGGAAGACACACCGCGTCCAGCAAAACGTACTGGAACCACGACCCGGTTTTATAGAGGATTAGAAGTGTCAAAAGTGTGGCGGAGTAGACCATCCCCGACTCCAGCACAAGAAAGACGATAGGGCGATAGCTGTGGTCCACGAACGTCATGATAGCCCGGTTCATGCGCCATATCCTAAGCGCGACGAGCCCTAAAGGCGCCGCGTCCCGAGTCAGGTTGGCCAATCTAACCAAAAGAGCACATAGCGATGCCCACCGGTGCAGATGATGTTCGTTGCGAGTGTGAGAGAGAAAAAGGACAGGATCCAATGCTGGAGCTCGTCGACAAATATTTCCGCTTCTGGCACGACCTTGGCAAAGGAGTACAAAATGCCGATCCCAGACGCTGAGAAAGGCACAGTCAGTCATGATCATCACCGTGGCCGGCACATGTTAGCATGCGACCATACCTGTACTTCCCAGGAGGAGGATGAATGGCACGATGACCACATACAGTCTACCCCATACCAGATAGCATCTATATAACTATTGAACTGGTCAGTGGAGCGGCCATCTCGGCTAAGTAGTTCAGGCGTCACGTACACAACGCTGTCGCCGATAAGTGTCTGGGCGACGTAAACCGTGCTGCCGAAGATCTGGGTGAACTCAGAGAGCTGGTTAAAGAATGCGGCGGGACCGCCGGGCGCGTTTCGGTAAATTATGAAAGCCTTGATTACGCGTGTGTAATTAATGCCGATATGCTGAGCCGGTCGGAGGTAAGGGTTATGTAATGCAACTGTATTAGCGCAGCAGGAGGGAGGCAAAGGTAGCAGGGACGTACGAGCGTGGCCATGAGAAACATGAGGACGGTGATCCAGAGCATGGGGTCCTGGGCGGGCTGCCGTTGGGGTCGCTTGGAGAGCAGGACCCATACTGTGAGGATGAAGACCACGGTATATGCACCTGGCGGTGAGGATACAGTCAGTTCTCTGACGTGCGAGCTGTGTCACTGGAGCTCACTGACCATAGAGGAGGGTCTGGATGAATATGGAGACGAGCTTGGCCTGTCATGGGAGCACACGTCAGCAGGGGAGGGCTGGCTGGGTGAGGAGGGGAGGAGAACGAACCTCGTCAGGAGGAAAGGCCATGTCGCATTGGCGAGGCGGCAATTGGAGCGAGTGGACCGGGCTCGGAATCAAGATTCATATGTAGGCGGCCCTAGGCGCAGGGCGGAAGGGGGGTCTTATAGGCTGTATGGGCCAGGTGGAGGTTGAACCTACTTTAGGCGCTACGAGCGCACTGGCAACGAGGACAGGAAATCTGGGGAGAAGCCTGGAGAAGCCAGTGCCACGCTCAGCCTAGCGCGGCGTCAGGACCCCAGCCCGGCCCCACGCCAACTCGCCACGCCCTCCGACATTCCTTCGCGGAGCGCCCGTACGTGACTGCCGGTCTATGCCACTCGCGCTGCCCTCTTACGAGACTCGCCCATACAACGAAGCTCCAGAAGCCACCACCTTGACTGAACTCCAGCCACGGCCTAGAGACACGTCAAACCTACCTCCCCTCGCACAGGGTCCGTTCTTGTTCCTGTAATGCGGCCCCGGGTGCATTGCGTATGCTTCTGCCCTGGCGGCGCCTGGCCACACAAGGGGTTTCAGAGAAGCAGTCGTGATACATTGTGCGCCACGAAGCCATCGGCTGTGCTGATGCCTCCAGCAAAGCCGGCCAAGATGATGGACGCGCTATGACAGCGTGTACCCGGTCTGTGTCCCACGGCCATGGACGTTGAGGACGATCCTGTAAATCGGCAGCAGACGTCTTCCGCTAGAACCACCTGACTCCACGGCCAACGCCGGTTCGCCTATTGAGTTCGTCTTGGGACGTAACGTGCCCTCCGTCCTTTTCGCATACTCTTCTTCTCTCCGTGCCATGGTCGCACAAACCGGGAAGTCCTTTCAACTCAACACCGGCGCAGCCATCCCAGCCGTGGGCCTGGGGTAAGTCTTCTCTGCGCACCGGTTCACTTTTCTGACGACCTGGACGTTCAGGTGCTTCATGGGTCCCACCGCCATCGGCGAGAGCGAAGGTGTGACTGCCATGGTCAAGACCGCGCTAGATCTGGGCTACCGCCACTTTGACACGGTGCAAGATTTGTGGTGCACGACTGACAGAGCCAAGAGCTGATGCCACGGCGTATCACTTCAGGCTGCGAATTATGGTCAGTTGAAGAATGGAACGTTCCCCATATCGAGCAGAAGCTGACTATTGATTTGCCGCAGGGAATGAACTGTCGGTCGGCAGAGCCCTCCAGGAAGCCTCCGTGCCCCGGAGCGAGATCTTCCTGACAACCAAACTTGAGTCGGTACCCCAGTCACTCCACCATACTATGATCTAACTCACCCGCTCCAAGCCAGAAGGATCATCACCGCGTCAGGGAGGCTTTGAACACGAGTCTTGAGAAGCTCGGCGTAAGTTACGTCGACTTGTACTTGATGCACTGGCCTATTGCATACGACGAATCAGGTTCGTGCATCGTCAGCACAGCCCAGCTCACTCAACACTCACACACCGCACGGTCGCAGGGCGGACGCTGCAGCCAGACGAGAGCCCAACAGTCGGGGAGACTTGGAAGGCGATGGAGAAGCTCGTCGCCGAAGGTGTGTGTGAACGCAGCACCCGATTATAGCTTGCTTCGCGCAGATTTCTGAACGAGACGGTCCTCTTCGTCATCGCTAGGCACGGCGCGGGCCATCGGGGTGTCCAACTTCAGTATCAAGACCCTGACCGAGCTGCTCGCGCAGGCCGAGGTTGTTCCCGCCGTCAACCAGGTCGAACTTCACCCGTCGCTCCCGCAGCATGAGCTCCTTGCCTTCTGCCGTGCGCGCGGGATCCTCCTCACCGCCTACTCGCCGGTCGGAAAGTCCAAGTTTGCGAATGACCCCGCGATTGTAGCGATCGCGGAGGCCCATCACGCAAGTTGCGCGCAAGTGCTCTTGAGTTGGGGCGTGCAAAGGGGCACAGTTGTTATTCCGAAAACTGTGCACGCCGCCCGGCTGCGAGAAAATCTAGAGGTGAGAGACATTTGCGGCGGGTGCTTGGTGAAGACGCATTTTCGGCAAAGCTGATCATGCTTACTTACCTTCGGACCGGGCAGGTGGTGGATCTTCCCGACGAAGATATGGCGGCGCTAGGTGGGTTCCACAAGAAGCCTGGAATGCACCGAAGCGTATGCGGCTTTCACTCGGCCGAGCTGGGCGGGTCGTGCTGGGGTTGGACGTACGAACAGCTAGGCTGGCAGATGACCATAGGCGGCGTCCACCGGTAGATAAAGTTGCTATATCTGTGGCTAGATCAGACGTTAGGTTCACTATAAGTCAAACCCGCGACCATATATCTCCGTCGCTCACCGCACTACATCGCGTCATCCTTGAGCACACCGCCCCCAATATCCCCGCAGCATCGCCTCCAAAGTCTCTCTCGCAAACGACCACCATCATGTCTGCCAACGGGAACGCCACAAAGCCCCCGACCATCCTCGAAAAGATCTACGCCCAGCGCCAGAAGGACGTCGATGCCGCGAAAGCCACGCCAGGTACCCGTCCCGAGGAGCTCGACGCGTACCTGCAGATGGGTCTCGCCCCGTCTCTCATCCCCCTCGTCCCGCGGCTGAAGACGAACCCCTCCACCGCGACCGCGAGCCCGTCCCTCAGCCTCATGGCCGAGATCAAGCGCGCGTCGCCCTCCAAGGGCGACATCGCCCCACACGTCAATCCCGCACGCCAGGCGCTGCTCTACGCGCAGGCAGGAGCATCCGTGATCTCCGTCCTTACGGAGCCGACGTGGTTCAAGGGCTCACTGCTCGACATGCGGCTCGTGCGCCAGGCCATCGAGCCCCTGGGCGCCGCACGGCCGGCCGTGCTCCGCAAGGAGTTCATCTTCGCCGAGTACCAGATCGCGGAGGCGCGGCTGCACGGCGCGGACACGGTGCTGCTCATCGTCGCGATGCTCGCGCAGGAGCAGCTCGCGCGCCTCTACACGTACTCGGTGGGCCTGGGGATGGAGCCGCTGGTGGAGGTGAACAACGCGCGGGAGATGGAGCGGGCGCTCGCGGTGGGCGCGAAGGTCGTCGGGGTGAACAACCGGAACCTGCACGACTTCAGCGTGGACATGGGCACGACGAGCGGGCTGGTGGACATGGTGCGCGAGCGCGACGTGCTGCTGTGTGCGCTGAGCGGGATCCAGGGCCCCGAGGACGTGCGGGTGTACAAGGAGCAGGGCGTGAACGCGGTGCTGGTCGGGGAGAGCTTGATGCGCGCGGCGGACACGACGGCGTTCATCAAGGAGCTGTTGGCGTGGCCGGATGCTTGAGGGTGTCCGGACATGGGCTTGGGCAAGAAGGTGGGGGATAGAGCTAGGAGACAGAGAAGTGAAGAGGATAAGGAGGTTGAAGGGGGAGCCAAAAAGACTCGACGAGATGGATAAAGAGCAGTGCCAGTGCATTCTCGCGTACGATATGGAGGACTCATCAGGAAACAGGGATATCTCCCTAGGGAGACGAATCTCCGGTGACTCCCGAGGCCTCCTCCCGATCAAATGAGGAGTTCTGATCTCCATCAAGAGCGGCCGTCTCCCACGGGTCTCGCAAGGAGAATGCATCTCCTCAGGGAGACGGGCTCTCGCTTATACTGAAAAGCACTTACTCGACCACACCCGAAGTACTTACGTTGGCCTCGTCCATCGGACTCTGCAGCAAGACCCGGGGATTGGCGCATTGCATTGCCAATCGAGCGCGACTGGAGTCTTGCTGGGCTCCCGCCCGAGGTTCACGAGGCAGGAGTTGGGTGCATGAGGCCAGGGTGGTGTGCGAGGCCAGGGTGCGCGAGGCCAAACTATCCGGGGTGCGCGAGGCAGGAGACTAGGGCTAGTGTACGGAACAGGACATAGATGCGCTCGCGAGGGTCTGGCGCCGGGCGGCGCATGCACCAGAATTACATACGGGAAATCTCCGGGATACGACTGTTGGACGTCAGTGACAGCATGTGTCTCGCGTAAGTTCGGCAGGAGAATGAGCACTCCTCAAGGAGACGAGCGCTCCTTGAGAGACCTCACGGAGAAGGCTGGATCTATAATCAAATTCCCAAGGAGAACCTCCCCCGGCTCCTTGCGCCATCTCAGGGAGCGCTAGGAGCTGGGCGCGTTTCCTGATGGACGTTCCCCATCACTCTAGAAGACCGATCGAAAGTCATGTCCATTCCTCGATATTTAATAGTACGTCCTGTCTGGATAGGAGGGTACGCATTGCTTGCAGCAGTTCTTTATCCTCCAAATTCCAGACGATACTTACTTACTTGCGGCTATTCTGTGGAAAGTCAGAGTCGCCCTAGAGGCTAGATCGTGGACGGGAGTTATTAATATACTAGACACCTAAGTATTGCTTCTTCCTCTCCACGCTCACCCTCATGGTCCTTGTATTCATTGTCGTTCCCGCACTCCGGTTGACTGGTCGCCTCGACTGAACAACATCGATGATGTAACGTATATCACGGTCAGAATCAATGAAGAGCTCAAGAATGGCGGCGGTTCAGGGCAAGAAACACGTGAATGGCTCGGCCGGCTGGAGACAGGAGTAAAGCCGACTCATTGGTTCGATACCTCGGCCAGCTCCCCAGATCTCATGGGCAAACAGATGTCCGAATCTTCAAAGCTTGTACTCGAGTGCGTTCATCGTCTTCGCAAGGCGTAACATACCCGAACAATTCAGTCGAACCCCGCACCGCAAGACGCTATCGACCTCCGCTGCGCAGTGCACTGAAGATGTCCTACCCGGTTGGCTTCCCGTCCAGCAAACCCCTTGTTACCGTCACATACCGTACGTGCAAGCACGCCCCACCTCCTTGCGTTACCCCCTGTCAGAGAAACTCGCTTACCCACACGCTCACAGCCTCCCCGGCGGTATGGGTGGTCGAGATGCACAACGGCGCTGACAACCGTCTGACGGAGTTCTTCCTAACGCAAGCACTGAAGCCTGCGCTGGATACGGTCGAGCGGCTCTGGCGCGAGAACTGGCGTACGGCCGTTGCAAGCAAGGATGAGAAGCTCGCGCAGGGGGCAGTGATCCTCGTCGGCAACACGAAGCAGGACAAGTTCTTCAGTAATGGTGCGCCTCCTTTCGTAGTTTCGCTTTATTGCGCCTCCTATAACCCAGAGGGGTGGGTACGTCAGCACGGGTGGCTAACGCAGCTCCGTTTCATGGGCAGGCCTCGATTGGGCGGGGTCGCAGAAGGACCCCGCCTTCAAGACGAACTTCTTCCCATGTGCGTAGTCACCTTGTTCCACAAATAAGCTCGCTCACCGTGTGTGTGGCGCATGTATGCTTATTCGTAACGCGACTGTGCGCGTGTGCAGTAAACTTCAATCCCATTCTTCACCGCCTCCTCAGCTTCCCTAGTAGGCAACACTGTCACCTGCATGATTTAGTTCCCATCTGACCGTGGTCTGTCCTCTTGCCTGTCGACAGTACCGGTCATCGCTGCTGTCAACGGCCACTGCTTCGCTGGAGGCATGATTATCGCAATGGCATGTGACTACCGTGTCATGACGGATGGTAGCAAGCGTAACGCGTGGATCTCCATGAACGAGGTACGTCCACTGAGCGGTTTCACGAACCGAGATCGGTGAGTGTCGCTAACACTGGTGCATGCGCAAATCGTCACCAGATCCACTTCGGGGCCCAGATTCCGCTGTTTCTCATGAAAGTCCTGCGCACGAAGGTCTCGAATGCGCAGGTCTTGCGAAAGGTCGTCCTCGAGGGGCATCGTTTCACGCCGCAGGAGGCCCTCGCTTCTGGGATAATCGATCACATAGCCGGAGAGAACACGGCTAGCGTGCTGGCTACCGCACAAGCACTGGCGGAGAAGGTGGGCCCGATTGCGAAGACTGGTGCTTGGGGCATAAACAAGGTTCGTCCACGCATCAGGTTTCGCGGAACGAACAGTAGTAGCACGGCTTATGCGATAGGGCCGGATTTCTCGGTGTGGGATCCCAACAGTCGTTGGCCGGGGTTGCGCTGATGGGGAGGGGGACATGCTGATGTCAACCGACGCTGACACTGGTTCTCGGTGATGACTACAGCGCGAACTTCATAGAGAAGTCATGGAAGCACTAGCACGGGATGTGCAGATACTGGATGTGGTTGCTGACGACCAGGCGGCGAAGGCTCGGTTGTGAAGGACGGGTCTATATGCTGCATGTGTGCGCAGGTGTCGGATATGGGGCATTGACGTTTGTATGTATTGAAGTGGTTTGAAAACCAATAAGTTGAGCCGCGCGGCGTCCGGACGGAGGGCAGGTTAGGGGAGAAGGCCAAATAAGCGAAGGAAGGGCATTGGACAAGTAAATATCTCTGGGGGTGGTTGCCAAGGTGATGTCCAGGAGACGAGCGTCGAGACCTGCGATGTTGTCAAATGATCGATATTGGACTTCTTTCGTCCAACAGAAGGCGCTCAGCGGCTGCGGACGCGCTGTTCGGACGGCGACACAGGTCCATGGCTATTCATAGAGCCCCTTCTGCAAGTCTATGAATACTGGAGCGGCGAGGGTAGAGCACGGTGAGAGCATTGTCTTTCGAGCGGGGGAAACGCTGACGGTTGTTTGTTCCCGGGAAATAGGGCTGGATAACATTTGTAAGTAGGAAGAGGTGTTCCTGATTGGGTCGCGACTCCGGAAGATGGACAAGGGAGATGGAACATGCCATTCGGCGAGTGATTCGGACGCTCGCAGAGCATTCCCCAAGCTTGTGCCTCGTTGGCAACAACAATCATGCTCGACTATAAATCGCTGCCCGTCCGGCGCCCAGGGATCTGCATCCCCCTTCCTCCTCCCTCTCGACTGCAAGGCCGGGCCCTTGTCCTTTCCTTCCCTTTCCAGTTTCTTCTTCTGTCAGGTTACAGCGCCGGCCGGTCCCAACTATCATCATGCAGCTCGCTCTTTCCTTCTCCACCCTGCTTGCCAGCGTCCTCGTCATCCTCTCCGCTACCGACAGTGGCGTCCAGGCTGCCCCCGCCAAACGTGCCCGCACCATAACCCTCCCTTTGACGCGCCTCCACCAGAACCGCGGTGATGTCCACCCCCAAGTGGTACGCCTTGTCCTGCCATTGTGCACAGCCAAAATTAGATGCTCATTGTCGCGCCGCGTCGCGGATGCTTTTGTCGCGTGGATGTTATGTGCGTCGTGCTACACAGCTCCTGCAGCAGCACATCAACCGTAGCCAGCGCCGCATCGCGCGCATGAAGGGCGTTGCACCCCCCAGCAAGCGCGACCTCGAGCACAACCTCGCGAAGCGCCTCTTCATTCCCCCCAGTGGTCGCCCAGGCACCATTGACGTCGAGAAGCGGTTCAACCGCCAGGGTGCCAAGAGCTCTGTTTCCCTCGTCGACGAGGACGACGAGACCCCCGAGCTCGAGTCACTCGCTCAGCACGCTGGCAAGGCAGGCAAGGTTGTCGCCGCTGCGAAGAAGGGCAAAGGCAAGGGCAAGGGTGCCAAAGGCGCTGGGAACGCGAATGGAAACACTGGCACCGGCGCTGCAGCTGCCGCGTCTAACCTCACGCCCGCGGTCACACCCACTGCAGCGAACTCGCTCGGTCTCGCAATTGAGTGAGTAGCTTCTCCGTGGTTCCCACACGTAATGATTGGCAGGAATAGAGATGGTGTTCTGACGCGCTTTTGTGCTTCCCGCTTCCCAGGGCGCAGGATGTCGGCTACATTGCGACCATCCAGATGGGCACTCCCGCCCGCGACTTCAATATTCTCATGGACTCGGGTTCTGCGGATCTCTGGGTCGGTGCCGAGAACTGCCAGTCCGAGTCGGGTGGCGACTGTGTAAGTCTCTCGCGTCCATCAGAAGAAGCCCTGTAGCTCGCGAGGCTGATCAACTGGTATCTAGGGCAACCACAACTTCCTCGGCCCCCAGAGCTCCTCGTCGTTCAAGGACCTCGGCAAGCAGTTCCAGGTCACGTACGGGACGGGCAACGTTCAGGGCGACATTATCCAGGACGACATCAGCGTCGCCGGCCTCGCGCTTCCCGCGCACACGTTCGGCGTTGCGACCGCAGAGTCGGTGGACTTCTCCGCCGACAGCGTGCCGTTCGATGGCCTCATGGGTCTCGCACAGTCGGTACGTGTCACCCACACATTCCTTGCCTATCGCATCCGCAATTATGCGTGTAAACCAACCTCTGATTCCCTCATCTTCTCTCCCGCGCAGACGCTCTCTGAGCAGGGCGTACTCACACCCGTTGAGTCCCTCTCCAAGGCAGGCCTGATCGGTGACGCCATTACCTCCTTCAAGATCTCGCGTCTCGCGGATGACAAGAACGACGGCGAGGTCACGTTCGGTGGACTCGACTCGTCCAAATTCGACGCGCAGACGCTGGTCACCTTTGACAACGTCGCGACGAACGGCTTCTGGGAGGGCGCGATGGACTCGGTCACCGTCGACGGCACGGACACAGGCCTCACCGGCCGCAGCGCGATCCTCGACACTGGTACCACCCTCATTGTCGCGCCGCCCGCGGACGCCGCCGCTGTGCATAAGCTCATCGACGGTGCGCAGGACGACGGGCAGGGCGGATTCACGATCCCGTGCGACACGAACGCGTCTGTTGCGCTCTCGTTCAGCGGGCAGCAGTTCGCGATCGACACGCGTGACCTCGTCTTCGCGCAGGCGGACAACACGGGCACCACATGCATCTCCGGCATTTCGTCTGGCCAGATCGTCGACGACACGACGTGGCTGGTGAGTTTTCCTCTCCTTTCGTGCCGCAGAGCATATGGCTGACTAGTGTGGGGTCCGCGCGTCCATGCGTATGTAGGTTGGCGATGTGTTCTTGAAGAACGCGTACTTCTCGACAGATGTGACGAAGAACCAGATCTCGCTCGCGAAGCTCGTTTGAAAGCTTGAGCTCGCTTGCTGTCATGTCTTGCCTCTCTGCGCCCGTTTGGGGATTTGGATGGCTATCGCGGACACGGCCTGTTTTGCTGCATGATATCGCCGCCACTCGCTACTTCACTGTTTTGCTATCTGTACCCAGCGTCGTGCGCATTGCATGCGCGTAACTTGCACAATCGAAAGAAACTCTCAAACCCATTTTTTACCTGGGGGAGCTGGACCGCTAGTGGGATTATCGGGGACATCAGCGACCTCCCAAATCCTCTCTTCTCCCGTCCGAGCGCACTCTCCCGCGATGGCAGCGGTGTTTGGCAGACTATTTGCCTTCCGCTGCGCGTGATGGAGCGGCGCAACGTGGGAGTTCCACGGGCCTCCCACTGCGTATGTATGTTGCCAGGTACCCGGGCCTTACCGTCCACAAGCCGTGCTGGCGCAACCGCATGCACAGTCGTTCCGCAAGCCATGCCAGAGGACCAAATCGTTCCACGAGGGAGACCCAGAGGCGGGCCAACTGGTAGCGTACGGAACTGGCCTGAGCTGGCCCCCCGTCCAGGACAACGCACGGCGCACGGGCCCTCTCCCATCCCACGCAATATGAATCTTCGGGGCCTCACGAGGTCACAAGGTGTGCCTTCTTCCGCGTCCGGGTCTTCGCGCTGGGGCGACGGGCGACCTGAGGCAGGCTGCCCCGCGACCCGGAGCTGCTTCTCGCGTGGGGACCATTTTCTTGAGGAAGAAGGGCCCCGAGAGGCGGTAACTCTTGGTTTAGGCCGGCAAAGCGGCACGGCATAAGTACGGACGGAGGGACAAGGCTGAGCGTTTGCATAATTTGCCTTTTGCGGGAGGACGTCGATGACTGTTGGCGTCAGCAAGGCAGAGCCGGCAAGATGCCTTTTTGCCTGCCCAGTCATCCGCTGTCACGCCGAGCAGAGCAGAGCAGGTCGGGTGACGCCGACAATCGCCTCTCCTGCGGCAAAGCGGAAGCAGATGCAAGGATAAATCTGTGGGCGAATGGGGGAGGACTCACCTAAGCTCGTGCGGTCGTGCGATTCCTCGAAGACGCGACGAATTGGAAGAGTGGCCTGGGCACAGCGGCGCTTGGCTTGCAGATCTGCGCTGCGGAGACTGGGAGTGTGCGGGGCGGACGCTTAACGTAACGCAGCTGAGGCCTGCCGCTGCAGCTTGCAGTGGTGGGAGGCTTTCCGCGCACGGACCACCTCAGGGTGCTGCATCTTCCCGGAGCGATTTGCGGGGCGTCCGAGTTGCTGTCGCCGGGTCAGATACGCACGTTTCTCGGCACGGATGCGGGGGTTTCTGTCTTCCATGTTGACGTCCAGTCGCCGCGGGCGGGCAGGGTCCAACGCGCAGGCGCCGGGAGGAGAGATGTTGCTTCTATGTTACTCTTACTTAGTAGACAAACAGGAGAGCGGTACTGGAGCCTAGGAATAGATACAAGATGAGGCATTGAGTGGATGACACAAGTGGAGGAGGGCTGGCAGAGAAACGCTAAGCAATCGGAGGGTGTCGCGGTCGAGGTCGGCAAGTGGTGACAGATGTCGGCGGTAGAAGGTTGAGAAGCGAAACGAGTGTAGATGGGAATTGGGGGCGAAGGAGTGTGATGCGAGGAGGGGAAGAACGATGCTCGACCCGGTTGGCGGGGAAGGGTAAAGGCCGATGATGGGGAGGAGGAGCGAAGGGATGAGACCGGCACCCAAGACGAGAAAGGGCGAAAACCTAAAGGGATGCTTGCACACTATTGCATGTTGTACATGGGTGATGGCGACCTCCGAAAAATGTGAAACGGCGAAACTCCGACTAGGAGCGGACGGGATAGCGACCATGCAACGGCGATAGCAATACTGTATGTAGACGAGTGCGAGAGTATACAATGGCAGCATGGGCCAGTCCATATCGTACCGAACCGTGATGAACCGAGATTGTGATGGAGAAGCAGTGGAGATCGTTCAGTATTCGTTAGGAATTTGTAGCGTGAAGTAAGGGTGGTTGAGGGCCTCCTTGACCGTGATTCGCTGCGCCGGGTCGAATGTGAGCAACTTCTTGACAAGATCCAAGAAGTGGCGGTTGACAGGGTCGCTGGGAAGAATAATATCCTGGGAGATCCTGTCAGCTCGTTGACATATAGGCAGTCCGGGATAACTCACATGCAAACCCCGGCATGCTCGTACCTCCTTCTTGCTCTGACGTGAAGCTTTCGGCTTTGGCCAATCGAGTTTGCTCGCCTCCTTGAAATACTCCGGCTTAGCTCGTGCTCCAGACCGCGCGAACCTCTCTGGCATTTTGCCCATGACCTGTTCCATCATGGCCAGGTGTTCCAGGTTGTCGTGAGTTTGGAATAATGCGACTCCAGTGTAGAATTCGACGAGAATGCAGCCGAGGGAGAAAACGTCGCAGGGGTATGACCAACCAAGTCCTGACATAGAACGATAAGCGAGACGACCGTTCCCGACAGAAGGCGCCACGCACCAAGGATGATCTCAGGTGCACGATAATGTCGCGTTGACACAACGCTTGAATGGTATTCATCTTCGAACGTTGCTGATCCGAAGTCGATGAGCCGGATATCGGTCGAGTGCAATATCCGCTTGCTCTTCGTTGGTGCACCACGCTACGGAGACCAATGGTTAACTCTATTCGTATATTGCGAACGGTTGCGTTCTCTCACCTTCGACGACGTCGGGACTTGTACAATCTGATAATCATTGTTTACCAATAAGATATTTTCGGGTTTCAGGTCTGTGTGGATTAGGTGGAGTTCGTGAAGGACTGGACCACGCATCATGATGTCAGCTTCACGAGTCCGGTTGAACGAAGAGAAGGGGTCATACATGCTACACTGCCAAGAAGTTGTCTTGCGAATGATTGGATGTGTTGACGTGGGAAGGGAGCGAAGTCGTTCTCCTTGAGGAAGTCATATACGCACATGCCCAAGAGCTCGGACACCAAGCAAATATGATTCCGGTGGTCGAACCATGTAAGCAAGTGAATACATTTGCTGGAGCACACGTCAGTGGCCTGGATTCTTGCGCGAAGGCATGCAAGATTCTCACTGTCGATTGAGGGGGTCTCGTTCTTTAAGTTTCTGCAGCACCCGGACCTCAATTTTGCTGGCATCACGGTACTTGGGAATGGCTCGAATGATCTTGATTGCAACTCTCGCGTTGGTTTCCGTGTCTATGGCCTCGACCACCTTTCCGAAGGTCCCTTGACCAAGAAGACGGACAGTTCGGTCTACGCGCAAGTCAATCAGAGTGAACCTCTCGGCATTTAAGATACTTACACCGTCTGTATATCATGTCATCCGGAACGATGATGTAATGTCCCTCTTTGTCGTCGCATGGGACTTGCGCCTTTGACGCCTGATAGACACGATAGACAGATCAGCATTGCCCCAACGAGAACATAGCGTACGCACATCGTCTGCAACGACGCCGCTAGCACCCGCAAACGACTTGTTTGCTGCGATAGCATTTGAAAGGGCACCGTTCGTGATGACCTTCTTCGCGATAGTGCCAACGTCGTCTGCGGGGTCCCGTTTACGCTTCTTGAGGGCGGGAGCAACAGTCATTCCTGAAGAAGTGCTGGCGGACAGTGCCTGCGCTTCAGCAGCGGCCCTGGCCCGTGTGCGGATCGGCGCGGAGTATACCGGGGGCTGGTAGGATGCGGAGTACATGGCAGTGTGCGTTGTCGCAGGAGAGACGGTCGAGGGTGGGGGTGGTGTGTCGTCGATGACGATTACCTCGCGGACCTTGCCCGAGCTATCGACCTCTTGGACCTCGCTGTAAGTGACCGTGAACTGCTGTCGTTTGCGCTTGCGAGCCGTCACGGGGGGAGTAGGCATGGCGCCGATGTTGCTGGGTGGTGGTGGGCGATGGGATGGGTGGGAGTACTGGGGGAGCATCGGGGGGCTAGAGCGTGCACTGCGGCCTGCATGAGGGGCGTATGTGCAGGAGAAGGTGGCGGTTTGGGAGAGAGGGAGGGAAGGAGCTATCAAACTGATATAGCGCAGAGCAGTTTCGAGTGAGAGAGTGTCGCTGCCCCCGGCATCCTTATTTGTTGTTTGGTTCTAGAGAGCCACGCCCTTCAGCCACTCTTACGCAAACCGCCCTTTTCTCGCCCGCCCCGGCCCTTTTCCCCCTCTTCCGCCCCAATTCCTCCCGTGCTCTCTCGCCCTCTCCTTCCGACTCTCCGTTCTGCTTTCCGGGCAAATACACCTTTTTCTCTGTAGTCCACAGCCTACCTGAGTCCCCGAGCCTTGGGCGCTAATGCCGTCGCCCGGTGTGTTCCCGGAAGCCCCTGCGGCCAGCCTTCACTCATCGTGGTACTGGCCCCATAGTTACACGTTCGTCACACGTGTAGAATACACCTACATAAGCGTGATACAAGCACTCGCGCCTCTCCTTGCGTCAGTTGAGCCAGCATTCGGGCATCCGGAACAAGCTGGGCTGCAGACGGCGGTGGCTCAGTAAGCCTCTGGCGCCTGCGAGCGCATCCAAGACCCCGAAACCGCAGTATGCTGCACCCTTCAACCCCATCTGCAAAACGAAGCGGCTGGATATATACCTGCTGGAGTTGTTTAAGAGCCTGTATCTTCAACTATAAGCCACGCCAAGCCACTAGAGGCAGATACACGAGTAGTCAGACCAAAAGGCCAGGTGGAGACACACGCCGGCCGCGGCGTCTTCAACTTGAACTTCGATGCTGTGCTTATGTAATGCTCATTTCAGAACCACCCAACAGCCGCGGCAACGACGACTAGGTGGCATGCCCTGGTCGAATGCTTCTTCCGATGGAAAATACGCACGTATCCCCCAACGTCGACAAATGTACGGTACGGTGTGAACGTACGGGTACCTTGAAAGTACACTGGCAGAGTGGGTGGCGGATCCCCACACAAGTCACGGACGAAAACCGTGCCTCTTTCAGTGAGCCCTTTCTGCAAGAAAGATGGCGGCTTCAATTGATATCCTCACTCTCATTGAACACCATCGAAGGAAGAACCTGAGCAGTGAGGCCTAGGAGCAGTCAGGGAGGAGTTCTGCGAACCTTGGAAAGGGGAGGCCCACCAGGACCCCGGAAACACGTCATCGGCGAGGAGACTAGGGTCAGGGTTTGCTTGTGGGCGACCCAGCTCAAAACACCCCACTCGCCGCATATGTTTCCATCAACTCTGGTCGATAGAGCACGTTGAACGGGTAGCAGGATCGAGGTCGAGGCGAAAGCCAAAGCGTGAGGACAGGCAGCGTTTCAGGGGATTTCCGCGCCATCTCTAGTTCCACCCTAGTCATCGCCAAATAAAGCGGTACCGTAAACAACTTGTCCACTGTCGACGACGGCGACCTCCTCTATCCTCGCGCCCAGTCCCATCCTCGCTCCCCACACCGCCCCCATCGCTCACCATGGTGGGCTTGCCATTCCCCAACAGCGGGACAAGCAACCGCGAGCAATCGTGGGACAATGGCACGCCCTTCAGTAGCAGTGGCGACATCCCGATAGACCCAGCACTCAGCGAAACCCCAGTCGACCCAGCACTGCTGGCAGAGGAAGGAATGTCCAGGAGCACCGAGGTGCGTTCTTTTTCGATTTGGGTGAGCGCGGCGCGGGGTTGGCAGAACGCGTCGCGTCGCGGTGTTGGGGAGGATATCCTTCGCGTGGAGACTATAACTAAACTCACCGTCCCTACAGACACCCCATCCTCCTCCGCTCTACCCACCCTATCAGTCGTCACGCGTCGATTCGTACCCTCAAGGCCCGCAGGGCGATCCTTTTGCCCAACCGCCCCCTGTGTATATTCCCGTCGAAGAGCCGATGCCCCTGCCCGCCAAACCGGTCAAGAAGAGGAAACGCCCAGTCGCGCGGGAGGAGGAGTGTGGGTTCTGCAGTGGAAACGATTCGGAAAACAGACACGGGCAACCCGAACTGATGGTCAGCTGCGTGGATTGTGGCCGCAGTGGTATGTTCCTTCCGTCCATCCTTGGTATCGCGTGTGTGCTCATCATGCGTTCCGCCGTACATGGGCACGATCTTCGCAGGTCATCCTTCTTGCATGGATCTGGACAACATGGGAGACGCGATGCGGAGCTATGAATGGCAATGCGCTACGTGCAAAAGTTGCAATGTGTGCCGTCGGAAGGGAAACGAGGTAAGATCCGGCTTTTCGTGGTCAACTTGCGGCTGGTCTGAATGGCTCCGCAGGCTTCGATGCTCATATGTGACTTCTGTGATCGGGGTACGTATGGTCATCCATGTATGCGTGCATTGGGACTAAGAAGTTGCAGGTTGGCACATGTCGTGCTTCATCCCTCCGTTCCGCGAGCCGCCGGAGGGTCGTTGGCTTTGCCCATGCTGTCGTATGATAGGATCAGACGACATCCTGGTAGATGGTCTTGAGCACGAACAGTCGCCGGAGATCCAGGAAATATTGCCTCCATTTCCGCCTGAACGGGAGCTCTCCGTTGCGTCCTCATCCCAAGATCTTCATCCTCCTCCGACACTCAACCCGTCGCTGATCATGTGGTTACCACCGATGCATCCGAAGTTGAAACCGACCAAGTTGGGCGAACTCCTCGAAAGCGGACGAAGGGGAGAAAGAGCCGGAAGGGGAAGGAAGTGGCGAGGGATGAAGATGAGCATGATCCCCCTACCATCACCCCTGTGCCCACCATCAGGAAGCTTCGTATTCGCGTCAACTCCCCTCCACCGCCCCGTTGTCGAGAATGAGACTCCGACCATCAGGTTGCGTGTACCTCCCCGAGGCAAAGGAAAGGCTCGCGAAGATGCAGGGGAAGAGCCACTTGAGAGGGGCCTCTTCGATGACATCCTGAGCGTGGATGACCGCGACATTCGAGAAACCACGATTAAGGACGGGGATGTAATGAGGTTCGATCGAAGTCGCGCAACAGCTGAGGTATGTGCTCTGTTCTGCTTGCACACCTTTCCGGTCTGACTGAACTGTGTAGGAGAGACTGGTTCCTCGACTACTGGTTCCAGATCCCCCGGAAACGCCGGTTGCTGGACCTTCTACCCGTCCCCTACGTTCTCATGTCACACCAATCACCCCGCATGCTCCAAGCTCCTCTATGTCTCCAGCACCTTCTGCCACCACCCCTGGTCCCCACACAATGTTGCCTCCTAATGGTCTGCGCATTCGCAAAATACGCTTTGGGGAGTTCGATATCGACACTTGGTACGATGCCCCATTTCCCGAAGAATACGCCGCTATACCGGATGGCCGATTGTGGATGTGCGAGTATTGCTTGAAATACATGAAGAGTCGGTTCAGTGCTACTCGGCACCAGGTGCGTTGTGCGGACCGTGGCCATGCAGTCTGTTCCTGATATCCTCCAGCTCAAATGCAAGGTGCGGCATCCACCAGGCGACGAGATCTACCGCGACGGGAGAATATCCATCTTCGAAGTCGATGGCCGGAAGAATAAGATTTATTGCCAGAACCTCTGCCTTCTCTCGAAGATGTTCCTAGACCACAAGTCACTCTTCTATGACGTCGAGCCGTTTCTCTTTTACGTGATGACGGAAACGAACGAAGATGGAGCGCACTTCGTCGGATACTTCTCCAAAGAGAAGCTCAGTCCGAAGAACTACAACGTTAGCTGCATCATGACCCTGCCCGTCAGGCAGCGGCAGGGTTGGGGAAATTTACTTATTGACTTCAGTACGTCGGCCCCTCTGAGCTTCTACTAGATACTCATGTTTCGCAGGTTATCTTTTGTCGAAGAAAGAGCAGAGAGCTGGATCCCCTGAGAAGCCGCTGTCTGCGCTTGGGGCTCTAGGTTACAGAAACTATTGGACACTTTCCTTAATGCGCTATCTACAAACAGCCTCCCCTAATCCTCTGTTAGAAGGTGAGACTCGTGAATCACGTCTCGACACTAGACATTTATTCCTTGCTACAGACATCAGCGCCGCTACCTCAATGACACCTGAAGACATACACTCCACTCTTATTCACCTCAATATGATTTCCATCCTCGACAATTCGCAAGCCATGAAGCCCCTACCAGGTCAGAGTGTCAAGTTCCCTAAGGGTCGGAAGAATGGCATAGCACGGAAGCATCTGACACGCACGATCACCAAGACGAGGAGAAGGCGAAGGGACCTTTCGTTCCGCCCACCCGATATAAGGTGCGGTGGGATGCTGACCAAGTCGATGAATACCTCGCACGGTGGGAGGCCAAGGGTTACTTGAAACTTCGGCCTGAGAAGCTCAAGTGGAGTCCATTCATCCTGTCCCGTGCGCATAAGACCCAATCCTCGGCGGCCGATGGAGAGATGGGGAAGGATGACGCGGAGATTCCGCCCTCAGAGAGCAATGGGATCACGATGGACGGCGTGGAGGTCGACAAGACGCGCTCCCTTGCGTTTGCGTTGTTCGATGACGACAATGTAGAAGTTGTTCGAGCGAGCGCATCTCGAGACTCTGTCCCGTCCGAGACCACGGACGGAGATCGTAGTCGTGCGCGGTCCCAAAGCGCGGAGCCGGTCGAGAGAACGCGCCCGAAGCGGAACAGAACGAGAGACGTCGATGGCACACCTTCTGTCCGGCGCTTGCGCTCGCGGGACTCAGTCGTCGAGTCAACGCCCGTGGGACGCCGGCCGCGTACGCCTCGCGGAGAAGCTTCGTCGCGAGCGGAGAGGCGGAAGAACCCTACGCGCTCCCGGCTCGACATCAGCTGTACCCCTGGATCACATTCCGACCTTAACGGCAACGGAGCGGTACCGCCTTCCTTCCAGGATGATGCTGCGTACGCCGCTCAGCTTGCGAAGGAGCTGGGCAACCCACGTCAGCTCCGGGCCCGACGACCGAGCACAGACCAGTTCATCCAAACACCTCATCTTGCTTCAACACCGCGCTCCTCTTCCCCAAGGAAACGTCGTCGTGTCGACTCGTCGCCCGAGGTCGAAACCACGCCTGTTCCGCGGGCATCGACCACCACCACGCGACGCACTTCACGTCGCGTGGTGAACACGTTGGTCCCCTATACCAAACCGATCACAAGCACCCCCTCACAGAAGTCGCAGAAAATGACCAATGGTCGTCCGACCCGGACGCCAAGAGCACGACCTTCAAGGTCTGCTATCATGGCTCTTCGTCAAGAAGAGGAGGAAGATGAGGACGAGCAACTCCCCGTCAACGGCGCCTACACAATGGAGGGCCATCTCACGAACGGTTTTGCTGTTCCGGAGCAAGGGATAGACGACGCGAGATACGACGACGCAGACACTCCTGTGACGGGAGTTACAGCAGCGAGCAGGCATAGCGTCCCCAGCGACGATACTATGATTGGCGGTGAACCGACTGGACTGAAGGCTTCGACTCCGTTTGGCCTCGTCCCTTCGCCGGCTCTCGATGCCCTCAGTGTTCTGGCTCAGGTAGCCGTAGAAGATGCACACAAATACATCGTGGACTTCGGCTCCATTGCAAGCGCGCCGCCGGTGACGACCGTGCCAGACGAAGACGCTGAGGGCGAAGAGGATGAAGATGCCGAGGGAGAGCCAGACGACGATGCGGACTTGTGACTTTCTTTGGTGTGTGTACTACGTTATGTGCTACGTACTGAAGGACGACGCTGTAGGAGTGTGTATCATATGCTGCATTATTCACCTTTAGGTTGGCCTCATCGCATGTCAATATCAGGGTGTTCCGTACAACACTTGGTCAATTCCATACAGTTTGGGTTATCACAGGCTCCAGCGCGTTGGACATCGTGAGATGCGACGCCCGCCCGTTTTGTAGCCCATCCGTTCGTCAGGACGATGACCCAACATTTTACCAGCATATCGACACCTGGTATACATTTGTCGCGCTCCACGTCAGCCGCTTCCACTAATCAAGCTAGAAGGTTGCCTCGGAGGAGCTGCTTCCAATCCACTCCAAACGAATAATGCGTCTCCTATGGCTCGTGAGTTTTCTCGGTATCGTGATCGACGTATAGTTAGTTATATACCATTGGTTCTCATAGGTGCCCGCTAACATGCACTCCCGTCTTGTCTTCCTTGACCTCGAGGATCCCTGTACATATTCCCAAGGTCAGTTGAGCTTGATACATGCACGCGGGGGATAGGATTTGGCGGATCATGCTTCAGGTTTGCGGTGGCGATGTCTTGGTCTTGGCGGTAAACTCGCTCCTGCCACAGAGTCGAGGGTATTCCGCCCTGAAGTCGTTGTTGGCAGAAGGATACTCCAAGAAAGTTGAATTGCTGAGTAGGATACTGAGATGTCGACGACACGGAGAAGTTGGTTTTGCAAACTGGTGCCTCGATTTTCAAAGGGAGCCGGGATGTCTTGGGCTTTGTTCAAGCAGGGATTACTTATAGGTGTATACACATGCCAGACCGCTTTGGGATCAGGCTGAGAACCAAGCGTCAATAACAACTGAAGATCGACTTACAAATTTGTCACCCTACGCTTTGGTTGACGAACAATTGATATATAATTTGTCTAGATCCTGCCAACGTGGGCCGCAAGGACTGGCAAGGCTCTATAAGCGCAGACAGTCGGCCAGTACCTCCCTCACGGCACTACCTCCACCGTCACCGTTCCCTCCACCTCCACCGTCACCGTGCCCTCCACCATCACCATTCCCTCCACCATCACCATTCCCTCCACCACCACCGCCACCACCACCTCCCGGTCTTACCCCCTCGCAGTCACCATGATCTCGCGTACCAACCAACCAACCACAGGCGAGTCAGGCAGCCACCGTGACCCTCGCGAGTCAACCAACCACCGTACCTATGGTGCGACGGAGACCCAGACCCCCAGCACGCCTCCCAGGAATGCGACCGGGCTCTCCGACAATGATGACGAGGGCATAGATGATATCCTCTGTGTGGCTATCGGGATTTATGACTTGCCTTCCCCGTTGGACGCGGAGGCCCTGGCCCAGCTCCAACAGGCAGTCGCGAGGTTGCCCGCACCAGAGCTTCGCCAGATGTTCATTGCACTGGTGGATAACCTTCCCGAGGTGCCGGACCGGATGACGCGATTGTGGTCTCCTGACTCCCAGACGGGTACTGGGGCCAAAGGTCTACAGTCGGGACAGTGGATCTGTACGCGCTGTCTCTATACGCCCACCCCTCACAGCCACCCTTGGGAGTAAGGAGACCCTCTCTGGCCGAGGTTCTGATGTTGGGCGGTTGCATTTGCATTTCCCCGCGACGTTTCAGACCCTATTCGATGCCACTCCTGTATTCTCCATCTTTCTCCGCAAATTGGATGGCTTCAATCTCTGAATATTCTATGATATTGAATGCACCTACGTATGCCCATGCCCACGCCTCTTGTAACTTCTCCTCAATCAGTCCATTTCCATTGTTCTGGAACATCGCTTTCAATGCATTCTTTGTCGGTGATCGATAAGGGGTGAACTTACCCCTCCCCTGTGGTTCGTTCGGGTAAACGTTCGCTCATGTTCTTGTGTCCCGACCATTTGGGGATGCCATCCTGGATATCGACAACCCTTTGGCTATAAAATATGTGGGCAGTGGGCTGAAAGCTAGCGGAGACCTTGGAGCCTGGAGAATCGAATGCGGCAGGGAATGCAAGGACGGTGTTGCGCCCTTCGTCAAAAAGTGGCGAGCGACATGAGTCGCAGGATACCTTGTAAGCCGTCTAGATGTCAGCTTCTGGCTTTATCTGAAGGAAGCTGACCGGCATGACCACCTTGCAAGGCACGTCATGCATGCCCTGGCCACGATGAGCCGAAAAGAAGTGGATGCTATCGTTTTTGTTGGATGTCATGCGTACAGACGTCTACAGCCATACGCATATAGTGAACAAATCGGCATGGGTCAAGGAGTTACAGTACCTTGGGGAATATGACTGCCCATTGGAATGGGGCGCCGTGTAGACGTTGGCATTGTTTGCAATGACAATATTTAGAATCAACAGGATCTCCATGAAATTCAAATTTGACATTTCCACACCAGCAACGTCTGTCGCAGAGGGATGTGAGTCAGGTGCGAAAAGTATCAGTCGAGAAACGAGATGGTTGAAGTGCTCGTGACAGGTGATGGGTCTGTTTGAACTTGAGACTGTTCCAAAAGTATGGCGGTTTTCTCATAAAGTCTGGCTCTGAGTATCCTCCTGTTTGGCTTGGAATCTGACCCGCCCAACCTGTGTCTGGGATGCTTGACTTGGAGCCAGCTGTCATGGCGGCGCTGGCAGTGGGGGGATCGAGCGGGCCACTGTTGTGGGTGGGAGTAGAAGGTGCCGCTGGTGGGTGATGTCGGTTGCCACTACCTTGGTCTCTATCGGCTTTGGAGGTTCTCTGAGGTGGACGCTGCACCCGTCTGAGGACATGTTCTTGCAGTTGTTTGTTGTTTGACAAGCCCCGCCTTCCACGTGACCGTGTCAGGCGTGGGAAGCGACGACCCTGGGTACGGCCGTTACGGGTAACCGACCCTCTGGGAGACTCTTGGCCTGCTGCCACGACCGACTCTTGGCTTTCTCGATAACTTCCACCGCTCCGCGACGATGGCCACATTTTCAAAGCTCATACCGGTCGCTGTCTCTGCCTACGGGCTGCAGTCAGGTAGGGCATCGTGGCCCACCATCGGCAACGCACTAACGGCATCTGGAAATATAGTTCTAGCCGCCATATTTGTTCCCCAAGCAAACGAGAAGTTTTATGACTTGGGAGGCTGTCTTGGGTTCATATCCTCTACCTTCGTTTCCCTCTACTATCCGCACCTCAAGGCCAAATATTGGGACCGCGCTCCCACCGCTACAATTCCCCAGATAACCTCTTTTGCGCCAAGGCAGATTTTATTAAACGCAGCTCTCCTTGCTTGGTCCACGAGGCTCGGTTCTTTCCTCTTTTCGGTAAGAATATTTACTCAACTGTGTATTACCACCCACGTCAATATCTTTCTCGTAAAGCGAGCTTTAAAAGCCGGCGGCGACTCACGGTTTGACGAGGTCAAGCATCAGCCAACCAGGTTCACGTTCTTCTGGATGGCCCAGGGTACTTCTCTGTCGTCTGCACCCCAGAGCTTAGCTGACAGGCTGCATATAGCAACATGGATCATGATTGTCGGTCTTCCCGTCTACCTAGTAAGCAGTTCACCACGCATATACGAGGTCTGCATGATGTCAGGCATGCTTGTGACATCCGAGATTAAAGTGGTGTCTGGTTTGGCACATATTGACATGTCCGTCGATGTCTACGTCTAGGCTAACACCTTATCCCCGGCACATCATCCCAGACTTGGTCCACTTGACTATTTCTCGGCCGCCTTGTGGGCAGGATCCTGGCTGTTCGAAATTGGTATGTAAACGCCACGTCAATTCTGAACGCTCACCGAGACATACGTGTGTTCCTCGCGGCGCTCTCAGTCGCTGACCAGCAAAAGACCGCCTGGCGCCGTGCGAAGGACAACAAGGAGCATGACGAGAAGTTCATCACCAAGGGCTTGTGGGGGATCAGTCGCCACCCAAAGTACGTACACAGTCCCCCATCGACGTCTGCCCATATCTGTAGAAATGGCTTGATCATATAGATTGCTCTGCAGTTACGTGGGAGAAGTGGGCTTGTGGACCGGGCTGTGGCTGCTCTCCGGACGGTCCCTGTGGTCGCAGTTCATCCCAAGGGGCGCGTGGTTGATTGCGGGTGCGAGCCCGCTTCTGACATGGCTCCTACTCACACGTGTGTCGGGCATTCCCCCTCTTGAGGCGAGTAGCGGTTCCACAGTTCCATATATCGGTGTTTCTGCGAATGGCATGTTCCATGCTGCGTGGTTGCATATCTTGGCTGCATATCTGCTGATTGACTTCATATCTACTATCTAGAGCGCGGGGGACAAGAAGTATGGAGATGATCCGAAATGGCGAGAATACAAGCGGTGCGTGATCCCATTCCCCCAGATGACGTGGTTGCGAGCATTTGAGAAGCAACCCCATGGTGTCATGTGACATACGCGTCTGCGGCATGTCACCGCTGCAAGGCCGCACCTGGCTCCGATGCCGCATATACCCAATATCGGAGGACGAGATGAGTCCTCGTTTCCGCGCAGAAGTCCAGGGAAGCTGGACGGGTCGTGTTGAATGCATTGATCATTTTGATGACTGGGAATCTCTGGGAAGTTGCGTACATTTCCGCTCTTGACATTTCCCCGTCTCATTTAACATTTACGTATACGCTCTGTGCTAACGCTGTCAAGTGCTGTCAATCGCGTTTCGTGGCTGACGCTGACGACATCCTGACCTATTCTCAATACCCAGGACCGTACCTGTTTTGTGGCCATGGTTGCGACCAACCGCCTCAGATGACAGCAGCACGCGCCGGGGACCACAGTGAAGGCCGGCATGCCGGGCTAAACTTTCGACTGGTTCATGGGGATGCATTGACGAAGAGTGAGTCGTCCTGATCCTTAACTACCAAGGGAGTTGTGTCCACGATTGATGCTAATTTGGGCCAGGCATTTCGTTGCGCACAGTGTGTACAAGACTTGCAAGACTGTTCGCACGGAGTACCCGGCCATATCTCTCTTGGTATTCTGGGATTTTGGTGGCGGCGCTTCGGGTCGGCAAGCGCCACACTGGTGGGCCTAGAGCTTCCATAGGGCTCACGTTCGTCGTTTGGGCTCCACAGTTTGCACTGGCAGGTTTCTTGGATGGGCCCACTTTCAATTTCAAGCCGAGATATGTCGTTCACTCTGCATGATGTTTCCACTCGAAATTACTGATTTCGTGGAATACACATTGGGACTGTTCAGGCACAGGAAACTGTGCCTATGCCTGCTGGTCTTCGGGAAGGCGATCATAGCTGGCGTTGGGTATTGCGTGAATTACGAGACAAGCGATAAGCAGTTTATCTGATAACAAGACGGGCATATTCAAATTAAGTGACAACCAATCGTGGCAGAGATGGGCGGGGATGGCGCCGGGGAGCTTGTGGACAAGGGGCGCCGAGGAGTTCTAACTTGCAGCAGGATTGATTGATTAACGGGCTGGCCAGACTTGACTAACTTGTGCCTCTGCAGATCGAGCAAACAGAATTCCATCCGTTCTTGGGACGGCATCAATGTTAATGAAACTTTGCCTTTCCTTTCGTCTTCTCCGGTCTCTCCATGCCCAGCGGCCCATTAATATCGTGACATGTGCACATATACATGCTGAGCTCCTCCTCCCCCCGAGGCACGGTGCCCTCCTCCTCGCGCGCCCCGGCTCTCCGCAGCGTACACTCAATGAACGCTGCTGCCTTCCAGCTTCTACCCGTCCAGCATCGTCTGACAGCTTCTCGCTCTTGACAGCGTCAAGCATCTGGTGAGTCTCAGCTATATATGCCACCATGGCTCCCTCTCCACATTGCCTAACTGCTCACTCATTGTCAGGAACCTGCTAAACGCACGCGCCACAGCCAGTCTCTGGGGAGCTCCGCTCAGCTTAGAATCATCAAAACACGCTTTACGAGATAACCAGGCATGGCTTCTCCCACTCTTGCACTCGGCCCGGAGACTCCGGAAGAGGCTGCAACGAAGGCCGACTTTCGGACGACCATCTGGTCCGTATTCCAGGAGCTGTACGAGGATAAGTGGGATGCAGGTGAGTCACCGCCGCACGCCGTGTTCCATCTGCCCAGCTGTTAGCTCACCATATGTTGCGCAGCTCGCTGGAACGCCGCCGTCGGTGAGTGGATCGTCGATCTGCTCGCTTGGGAGGTCGGGATAGAAATCTTGGCTTCCCAATATGTCCTGAACATAGCTTACTTGCTGACACGGTGGTCACATAGCACGCTTTAAAGCAGCGCACGACCCCGCAGTCGTGCAACGCTTCTGGACCAGGTCCAAGCTCCCCGCATGGGAGGCACTCGAAGCGCAGTTCAAGAAAGGCCCGCCTCCGTTCTTGCGCTCTGGATGGACGAGTCCGCTGCTTGGCAAGAAAGTGGACCTGCGCTGGCTTGATGCAGGCCCGTTCGAGCAGGTCAAGGGCTCCCTAGCCGGCTGGCGGGACGCGAGGCTGCTGTTGATCGAGTTTTGGGCATCGTGCGTACCCTCTCGCCTTCGAGTTCCCGCGCCTTGTTCCCGGTTTGTGCGGAATTGCACCTTCGCGCGTGCAGCTGCGTTCGAACCGGAAGTTCCACGCCACGCCACCGCGAGCCCGCCCGCACGGCGGATCCAGCATCCGGCAAGCGCTTTGCGTCACGCAGTGCACGCACGGCGCATCCGCGCGTGAATTCGGATTTTGAGGCATCTGTCATGCACGATGTGGCCCAATCGTGCAGAGTTACACTCAAGCTCGGGCTCGTGGTGTCGTTCTTCCTCCCGGGTTCCCGCGCCATGCCGTGAATCTTTCCTTTTCCGCGTTGTGTATTGGGGTGATTAGTCGATTACTAACTCCGAGATCCCTCCCCCCGCACGCTGCCCTTCTGGCGCCGCAGCTGGTGTAGGGTACGTGCGAGAACGGAAACATACACGGCTTAATTACCGTGGACTGACTCGCTGTTCGTTTCCCACCCCCTAGCCATGTGTTGCTGTGTTCCGGGACCTGTCGGCTCTTGTGCAGAGGCACCCGGAGATCAAGGTCATCACTTTCAACTCTGAGGGCATCTTCACAAACGCGCCTGTGGATACTGCCGCGGTCAAGGCCTTCGTCGCCTCGCGCAACGACATGAATTATCCGATATTCATCGATACCCATCGGGTGGCAGTTAACTGTACGTGTCATGTTGTTCGTCGCGAAGTTTCTTTTCCCGTCCACCTGTCTTCCTCTTTTTTCCCTTCCTGTTCCCCTGACAAGACGTGTCTCGTGGATCGTCTTCTTTTGTTCCCTGAGTCCCTAATTGGGAGGCGAAGACAAGGAAGGGTCCTGAACGGGTATCAGAAGAAGGCTGACTAATAGTTCCATCCTGCATCGCAGCGATCTTCCAGCCTGCTCAAAATCTATCCGTACCCCTAGGTACGTATCCGGTTCTCGGACTTAATGAAACTCTCGCTCTTTCTGCGCTGATACTGATATCACCTCTTGCCTTACACCTTCCCTTCTCCAGCGTTTATCATCACTCCAAAAGACGGCATAGTCCGTTGGATCGGGAACCCCGAAGAAATGGCCGCACCCCTTGAGAGCGCACTCAGGACTGCGTAGGCACGCTGCAACTTGGACTCTCGCATCCAGTCGTCTTCAACACATCCCCCGGCGCCGCCGCCCCACACTATCGTTCACAGCCCCGCCACGAATCGCGTCTGTCCTACGTCCTCGACCACGCAGGAGGGAACCGAGATCAAAACTCGGCATGTCCTTGTCATCCTCTTGCTTAGTTATCTCGTGCATGTACTAGCTTGTATAGACTTTCGCTTCTCTTCATTAGCTCCTGTCTCTCAACTCGCTTGACGGTCACCTGGCACGGCCATCCAATCATACGACCGTCGACGGACCTGTCTTCCGGCTGATAGCACGGCACATCGTCACCTGGACAGAGCGCAACGCTTGGCCGTCCTGCGAGCACATGTGTCAGGCAAGGCGTATCGTTAACACTATCCCACAGAGATATACCTCCGGCATCCTAGCTTTTGTTAGTGGCGCGGCCGCTTGTAAGCTCTAAGTTGACGTGCTCCGCGGAGACAGTCGTCTATACGAGCGGTTCTTGCTGCCGTCGCACGTCAGACGTGTATATCTTGACGCGGCCGGGGTGGTCTCCCTTCGCACCCCAAAGACGCGACCCCGACTCTGGCCTTCTAACGCCAGACACAACTGACATATCTCTGCATCTCATCTTGATGTAATTCAGGGCCACAGAAGACTCGCTCTAGGCCGCCAAATCGACGCATCGCGTTCGCATTGAGTAGGGAATAGCCCGTGTTGAGGGATGCATGTACTTTCTGGAAGGAGAGGTTTTCCGGCCGGCTTGGGGCGTGTCGCTCGCCATGAGCTCATGTACGATGATGAAACCTTGCCACGGGGCTGCTGGAGTGTAATAGACGAGAGTATTTGTGTTATTCAAACAGAATACCCCATCCTGGACCGCAAAGATGGCACGTCCTGAACTTCACCTCTCAGTACGAGACATGTGTGATAAATATCCTGGGGACAGCCGTCAACGCGCTCAGTGCTGACCGAAATACGGGAACCATGACGGCGCTGAGCAATTCCCCACCGAGAAGCACCAGCACATAGGGTGACGGACATTACCTTCTATACACAGCCCAGTCACCTGGACTGGACGACCCTGGATACGCAGGCGACGTTTCAATGGCGCTGTACCAGCGCCTTAGCCAAACCCTCGCGAGTAGGGAAAGTTGCAGACAGACTTACATGCCTTCGTGTTCATTTCCTCGGTCGAATGCTGACTGGTGATACTTGAGTAACGAACTAACGGGCAGCCTTGGGACTGCCCAGCAGTGACCGCTAGCATCCGAGCGCGCTGAGAGGTTTGACAAACCTCTTCTAACTATTAAACGCCTAGAATCATGACACAAGGTTCGCGCAACTGAACGCATCCGCAAGCGGGAGAAGTTCACAAAGTTTGTACTTACGAGTTCCATGACTCACGCACGCATATATCCATCGTTCCGGGTGCTGTTTAAAACACCGCGGGCAGGCTTCTCAGCCAATGAGTTCAGAAGACTCTGAATGAATTATGGACCTCTCACCTACAGCTGCGCGTAAAGAAATTCCGATCGTAAAGGTGTCTGGGGCCAGCGTGATGAAAGGAAAAGAGCGAACGCCCCTTCAACGAGCGCCGATGCCTAGAACCCCATCGAGCGTGGGACATCAGTGACCGGCCTTCCCAAGGAACCTCCATGCGTCGAGGGGACGTTGCTAAATTATCTCTGCGTGTCAATATGTCTTTGGGTTCCTTGGCATGCGAGGGGGAAGGCATTGTGCAACCCGCTTACCATGCGCAACATTGCCATACCGGAGATTTAAACAGAAAACTGGGGACAACGTTCCTTCACAGCAGTCGATCTCATTATGGTGGCATCCACAAAACAACGCCGGTAGGGAGACGCAAAAGGCCGCGGGTCAAGTTGGTCTTGCGGTAGCGCCAGTCGTGGGTTCGAGAAAGTTGAACGCCCCTACGGGGAAGCCCAATCTCCCACAGTCTACGCCACAAAACGGGGCCGCATTCGTTCCCTCCAGCAAGAACAGCGTCGTGAGCAGGCTCTGACAGGCCTTCAGCATATCCCCAAGACTATGACAGTGAAAGAAGAATGGATGGTGAGCGACCTACTATATTCGAGACGTTGCGGGAACAATCATACCTTCGAAAATTGCAAGCGCGTTGGTCATGACAAGCCGGGAAGCAGCTCCACGAGGGTGCACATCAAAGACACTTGACCAATGGTGAATAGGACCACGGACCCAGTTTAGCATATGGGTGACGGCGAAGACTTGGAGTGCTCAAGCGAAGGCGCCGACATGTCGTGATGTCTCATGCTCCATCGTCCCTTACGGTCGCCGTGCGTGGATGAATGACGGACCATGTTATAGATGAAACTTCGAGCAACTTTATCAGCGACATTAGCTCGACTGACCGAGCATCAGGACGATCCATGCCCACACGAGAAGCAAAAGGAAAACGGCGCGCGCCGTAGCACGTTTTGTCCTCAATCACGATATCTAGGAACGACAGCGTTCGCGATGGAACGGCCACGACCTCGTGTTCGTGTGCTGTGTACGACCGAATATTCCCAGAGATTGTTCTTAGCGTCTCGGGAACGATTTGGCAGCATTCAAGGGTTTGATAGGATGAGCAAGATCCTCGGGGCACGTGCGTCTGCCGGCAGATAAACCAATATACGTCAAGCTTGCAAAGCTTGCGTAGTAAGGATAAATTGTGGGCGTGGACGTATTGTATTATTCACTGAGGAAACTGCTTTGCGAAGGCCCTAAGATGTCAAAACCCTGGCTATCGTCAGCGAATGCGTATCTGAATCAATTCGGAATAACCATCCAGACGCACCTGATCGAACCTTGCGACATGCTTGCCCTGTCAGCAATTGGTCGAAATTCCGAATCACATACAGGCAGATGTTCTGGAGAGATGCGCCCAGTACTAGTGTTCGCTGCTATCAGGTGGAAAAGCGGCACGCCTGAGTGCCAATGAAGCAATAAGTTCGACTTGAACTTTACAACGTTCTTAGAGACCCTATGATGGAAAAGACTAACTTGTGAATTGACTCGTGAACCACATGGGTCTGTCAAGCGGCTTACAACTTCGGGGATTTAGTGCTCCACGCACGCCTCAAAATGGTGCCGCTCCACACGTCGTAGCCAGACCCGTTCGAACGAGGGCAGTTGCTCGTAAAGTAAGTGTAATAGTCGAGGCCAGACGAGGCCAGACGGGGGGCACGTCGCGGCGGTCTTGTCTGAACCCGAGCAGCTGTGCTGGTTGACGGCTGTAGAAAGATATCATGTCAGACGAGGCTCGCCGCGCACCGAGGCCAGCAACGCATGCGGAGGGGCCTTGAGGAAGGGTAGGGCCTGTGCGCATGGGAAGAGGTGAGGGAACTTCTGAGCCGGGACTCATGTAATAGAGAACTTACAGTTGAGGCAAAGATCGACCGGACAGTCGGCAACGGGGCAGCCCTTGTTGTTGCTGATCCTGACAGGCAGTTCAAGTTGTAGTCGTCAACTAGAGAAAATCACGAGCACCCCTTGCCCACACCACCCGTCGCGCTCACGCTCCCCGTCTGTAGTTTGCAACCCCTGTACATGCTTCGTGTCAAAGAACGGGAAGGACGGAATCGAGGCCAGTGAGTGTGCTACGCACCGTCGTAGTTATCCGGACCGCGGTCAATGCAAGAGCGAACTCAGCGACAGTCGCGGGCGGGACATCCGGTTCGTAGTTT
Source organism: Ganoderma boninense (assembly GCA_002900995.3). NCBI lineage: Eukaryota > Fungi > Basidiomycota > Agaricomycetes > Polyporales > Polyporaceae > Ganoderma > Ganoderma boninense. The sequence continues at coordinate 1,673,862 of CM035309.1, read as the reverse complement.
CACAAAAGGGGAAGGAAGGTCGTGTATGGTGCCGGTGTGGGAGTCACAGACAAGGCCGCCAAATAATGCAACCTCCATCGGAGACATTACGACCATGGTCCACCTGAAGTCACAGTCGAGGCCAGCCTGCAAGCAGCACGACGTTTAATGGGCCTTTTGTGAGCCGAGGCCGAGTACCAACCCCAGATACGGCCAGCCCTCCAGCCTCTGGCGGGTACGTGGGACCAGCTGTAGGAAGAGTAACCTTTCTGTGTAATACGCTCACCTGGTGGTGTGGGTGGATACCGCCGAGCCAACGTTATGGTCACGGTGGGTAAAGATCTACGGAAAAACTCAGTACTGCGCATACGGGTCCGGGATCTTCCGATGAGTGGACGTACAACCGCTCGAAGCCTACAAGGCGTAAGCAATTCGCATGTATATATCCGAGTTGGGAGAGTATACCAAATAGTGAAGGTCAGTGGTTGTACGCCGTGACCGTATACGCCGAAGCAGTCGCCGTAATGGCGAGAGTATGGGAACACCAGGTGAGGACCGTAAGCTTCCAAACGTCTGGACAAGGTCGGCAAAGAAAATCAGATGAAGAGGAAGAGAATGACGAAGAGGACGGTTGCTGCTGGTATAGCTTCTCGGGATTCGAACCGTACGCTTTTGTAGCTCGAATACGGGTGTGGGGTTTCGCTACGCACCCTGACAACTTCAAACAAAGGACACATGAATGAGCGCTTAGATTAGACGCCCATCGTGGGCCGTCTGCCAGACGAGCAAACGACTAGACTATCTGTAAGTACCTGTGACACTGGAGTCGGTAGGGTTTCCAATCTAGTTCAATCTTCCAAGTCTGACTGTAGTCATTTGTAATATTAGGATGTCTCCGACGGCCTACTGCATAGTGTCCAGCTCGGATGAGTAACCGAACTATTGTAAGGATCATACTGCAGGACCAATGTCCTGTTGAGAACCTGCAGTGCTCGTCGGCCTGTTCTCTCCGTGAGTCTGTCAGATAGTATAAGATGCATGCGACAGGAGCCTACCGATATCGATCTTCGAACTCTTGTTGGAATTGGCCAACGCATAACGTCCGGTTCGCGGTAGGCATTGGACTGAACGGCCTGCCAGGTTCTCCGGAAGCGTAACCGTAAAAGCCGCGCGGGAATGCATATATCTCACTGAGATACAGACATAGATGATGACAGAGTATGATTGAATACAATGGATGATATGTGAGTACAGTTTACTACAAATGGGACCGTTGCGTGCAGCCCGTATGCTAAGTACAGTGTCCAATAGTGCTTCCGAAATGATGACAAAGGAATTCCACAGACCAATTACCCGTATGAACTAGAAGACCGGTGAGAAAGTCGACGCATGAGAATTAACCGAACGATGTCACGACGGTCGCGAATGTCAACCAGAACAACCGAAAGGTTGCGCCGACGCGCGAGCCTGCCACTCGCGCGCTGTATATGACGACAAACTTCCCCCGGCAGCGAGAATGCGAATGGGAGTATGAATACCACCGCAGCACGGCGCTCACGAGTCGCGCTCCACCATTTCCCAGTCATCGGGGCACACGTCCACCCACGAGGCTTCTACCGCCACATCCGGCATGTCCCAGTCGCGCTGCGCAGCAACGAGACTCTCGAGGGCTTCGGTGGCAGTAAAGATGGACATCGCTATGCGAGGACCCATGTTCAGGATATTGCGGCCGACCGGTGACAGGCGCATACGCGTCTCGATGGCAGTGCGGTACAGGTCCGGCTCCCGCTTCTTGGTGTTAGGCAGGGAGGGCCGCTCCGGCACGGCGTGCTGGACCGGGGCAAGGGGAGAAGAGCGGCGCGGGCGAGAGGGTGTGTGCCGAGATGAGGATAGGCGGATATGGGGTGCAGGGGAGGAGGGGGATTGGGTGGATGCGGGTGTCGCGTGTACAACCGGCGCGCGGCAGGGTGGCGTCCGTCGTTTTCGCATGCGGGCGTCGTAGTGGCCGATGACGAGACTGTCGACACCGGTGTAGTCCTTGGTTGGTCCATCTCTCCCATAGAGTGGCGCGTAATCGGGGGCCTGCATGTCGGCGAGGGATAGGTAGGAGCCGGTGCGGCGGAGAGGAGTGCGGGCGGCTTTACAGGCGGTCGGGGTGGAGAAGGACATGGTGCGCTTGCGAGGGATGAAGGAGAGCGAGTCTGTGGACGGAGAGAGGACGAGGGCGCACGACATGTAGATGATGCGGGGCAGAAGAGAGGAGGGAGAGAGGAAGGCGGAGACGGAGACGGACAAAGAGTGCAACGTTCCGTCGCTATAAAGCGCGGGGTATAATATCCCGAGCAGCGCCACGCAGCGTGGGAACATCCCCCAAATGGACCGCACGGCAAACACCGGCAGCCTCGGCTCGGAGTCAATGAACTCTGCTCCACCGCCATGCTCCTCCTTCCAGCAAGCCTGTGTCCCGGAGTCCGTCCTCGCACACAGTCGCGTGTCAGGCAGTGCGCGACGAAATGCCGGAGATGTATGACTCGTCATCAGTTGCCAGCACCAAGCAACCAAGGGCAGCTGTCCGAGCATCCCGACGTGTGGGCGAGGTCCCCTTTCCATCCTCAACTGTTCATCATGATGTGCATCCAACGGCGCCGCCACCGCTGCTGACACGTAGTGCAGAAATTGTGAGGATTCCGAACTCGGAAATACGGAAATACGGACATGGGCGGCCCAAAAATGCATTCCCGTGTGGACGATTTTGGGGGTCATGCAGGTTCCGGCGCACAATTAAGTGGATAGGGTTGGGTATTACTTGTGACTTACAGTCGAAGGTTGCACCTCGTTTCGCCCACAATAAGCGTTCTAGCTCCCAGCCGGAGTCTCCCGCCATCCACCCCAAACCACAATCTTCGACGTCCCTTCATACCAAGCCTGGAATTATGACCAGTGTTCCAGGTGCCACGTCCGTTCGGGCCTTGTATGCTGGACAGTTTTGAGTTCCTTCCGGTTGATCGGTCGGGTGAAGCCAATTCAGAAGGAGGGGCCCAGGCAAGTCTGCAAGTCCGAATGTCCCAGAAAATCAGGTACAGCAAGGGCAGCAGAACAGCAGCAGAGAGAGTCATTGTGCAAGTAAGACGATGATGGGACGAGAAGACGATAGTAGCGACCTCAGCTCTTCGCCTGGGATCGTCGTGGGGAGCGCCGCCTCGAGGCATGAACTCAATCTAATCAGTCGCTTCAAGCATGGCTCTTATCTCACCTGCTCTCTCTTATCTCCTCGATGGTAGGCAGACACCTGCTAAGTCCCAATCCGTATGTCTTCAGGGGCACCCTTCACGTCGTCCACGTCGTGGAAGACGACCCCAGTCTATCCAACGCCACCCCCGCTTGGGCTCTTCGTCCGTCCCGGTACTCCTAATTCTCATTAGCCTCCGCACAACCACCGCGCGCGGGAGCCATGCGAATCTCACCCAGAGAGGAGGCGAAGCTACTCATCCACCAGGTACGTTCTCATTCTTCAGGTATACCACGTCCACCTTTGACAACTGTATGCGGTCAGGCTGGGTCCCTCGCCCAAAAGCGCCTTGCCCGTGGCCTCCAGCTCAATCAAACAGAGGCTGTAGCCCTCATCGCGTCGCAGCTTCAGGAGCGCATCAGGGATGGCAAACATTCTGTCGCGGAGCTGATGCAGCATGGGAAGACCATGCTTGGGCGCAGGCACGTCTTGCCCGGAGTTCCTGCGCTCTTGCATGAGATCCAAGTGGAAGGCACCTTTGTCGACGGGTACGTCCCATCGCGTCATGCAGTGTGTATGCGCATTGAGCGTGTAGTCCGTTTTCCAAAACTTGGACGTGATACTCTATCAGTGTGTTCCTCGTAACTGTGCACGACCCCATCTGCACCGAAGATGGCGATCTCGACGCCGCGCTGTACGGTTCCTTCCTGCCTGTTCCCTCCAACGACATCTTCCCGGTCATTAGCGCCGCCGAGTACTCACGCAACAACGCCCCGGGCGCAATCGTCGTCAAGCCCGACCGGATTCGCATAAACCGCGGCCGAGAGCGCGTGAAGCTCCGCGTCACGAACAACGGCGACCGCCCCATTCAAGTTGGCTCCCACTACCACTTCATCGAAACCAACTCCGCGCTATCCTTTGACCGTGCCAAGGCGTATGGAAAGCGCCTCGACATCGCTGCCGGAACTGCGGTTCGGTTCGAGCCCGGAGACACGAAGACAGTGACGCTATGTGCGATCGCGGGTGCGAAGATCATCACTGGGGGGAATCGGCTGGCTACAGGGGTTGTGGACTTGTCGCGGACGGACGAGATCGTGAAAAACCTCGTTCAGAGGGGCTTCGGTCACCTTGTTGAGCCTGGGGCACTGGAGGTGACTCAGGATACGGATATTGGCCGAGATGCGTATGTCGCGATGTTTGGTCCAACTGTTGGGGACAGGGTGCGCCTCGGTGACACGGCCCTCTGGATCGAGGTCGAACGCGATGAGGTTTGTCTTAAATTGCTCACCTCCAGGGTATAGCCTTCTGATGTCACTGACAACAGACCGTCTACGGGGATGAAGTCAAGTTCGGTGGAGGTAAGCACCTAGTCTGTTGAGCCTTCAAAAGTTCTGATCAGATCTCCAGGTAAAACCATCCGCGAGGGTATGGGCCAAGCTACGGGACGCGCCGCGACGGATACTCTCGACCTGGTGATCACAAATGCACTTATCGTGGACTGGTCCGGCATCTACAAGGTACGAAGGCCAGCTATATGCACCTCGAAGCTCACGCTGACCCCTCGACAGGCCGACATTGGCATCAAGGACGGCAAAATCAAGGGAATCGGGAAGGCGGGGAACCCAGATGTCATGGCCGGCGTGCATCCGGATCTGGTCGTCGGCTCCGCTACGGAGGCGATCGCAGGCGAGAAGCTCATCGTCACCGCTGGGGCCATCGACGCCCACTGCCACTACATCTGTCCACAGCAGGTCAGGGAGGCCCTCGCATCGGGAACCACCACGATGATAGGGGGCGGCACGGGCCCCAGTTCGGGACAAACGCCACGACGTGCACGCCCAGCCCATTCTACATGCGCCACATGCTCGCCGCGACGGACGGGCTTTCGATGAACTTCGCGTTCACCGGGAAGGGCAACGACACTGGCGTCGACGCGCTGGAGGATATCGTCCGGTCTGGCGCCGCAGGGTTGAAGTTACACGAGGACTGGGGCACGACGCCGTCGGCGATTGTGAGCGCACTTGACGTTGGGGACAAGTATGACGTGCAGATCAACATTCATACGGACACCTTGAACGAGAGCGGATTCGTCGAAAGTAGGTTCATTCTTCTCCTTGGATACCTGCACTGCAACTGATAGGTGTGCGTTCATAGGTACAATCGCTGCATTCGGTGGCCGTACTATACATACATACCATAGCGAAGGCGCTGGTATGTCCTTGACTCGCAAAGACAGTCTGAGTTGACCGGTTGACCACTTGCGTAGGTGGAGGACATGCTCCTGACATCATCGTTGTCTGTGGCCAAGACAACGTCCTTCCCTCTTCGACTAACCCCACTCGGCCGTATACCGGTAACACGTTGGATGAGCATCTAGATGTAAGGTTCCTCTCGTCTTTATCCATACCCACTCGCGGCTGATCAGCAATCTGACAGATGCTTATGGTCTGCCACCACTTGGACAAGTCCATACCTGAGGACCTGGCCTTCGCAGAGTCGAGGATCCGCGCCGAGACCGTGGCAGCGGAAGATGTCCTGCATGACACTGGCGCCATCTCCATGATTAGCTCCGACTCGCAAGCCATGGGTCGCGTTGGTGAGGTGATCAGCAGGACGTGGCGGACCGCGAGCAAGATGCGCGAATTCCGTGGGCCCCTCACCACCCTGGGAGACCAAGACGGGCATGACAACGGCAGGGTCAAACGCTACATTTCCAAGTACACCATCAACCCGTAAGTGACCTGACGCCAACGCCAACACCCTCGCCAGGGGTCGCGTTCCTTTCTGGTCCACGTTGACTCATGGTGTGCACGCGCAGCGCAATTACGCATGGTATTAGCCATCTCGTAGGTCAGGTTGCTGTCGGCACGCTCGCCGACCTCGTCCTGTGGAAGCCCGAGAACTTTGGCGCTAAGCCGGAGATGGTTCTCAAGTCCGGCGTCATCGCATGGGCACAGGTTCGTCCGAGCTTTCCTTTCGAGGGAGTTACCCCCGCCCTCCCGACGCTTGCTGACTCTGAACTCCCCCTCTCCTCGCCCGCTTCACGTTTCTCACGTGTGCCGAATGTGTGCAGATGGGCGATGCTAACGCGTCCATCCCGACCGTACAGCCTTTCATCGGCCGCCCGATGTGGGGCACGTTCGCCGCTTCTGCGGCCCTGAACTCCGTGTCTTTCGTATCGGAGGTGTCCATCTCGTCCGGCACCGTCGCATCGTACGGCCTCAAGAAGCGCTTCGAGGCAGTCAGGGGCTGCCGAAAGGTGACCAAGAAGGATATGAAGTGGAACGACGCGACCCCGACGATGACGGTCGATCCCGAGAGCTACGAAGTGCGCGCCGATGGCGTGTTGATGGACATCGAGCCTGCGACCAAGCTGCCGCTTGCGCGGTACTACAACATATTCTAAAACCGGAGAGCATTTTGCCAATTGTGCGAAGATGGCCCATTGATTCGTCTTCTTCGACCCCGTTATCAATCCATCGTCCTCGCAAAGAGCATGAATAACCTCCGCCACCTCAAGGCCTCTACAGCCAGATTGTCGACCTCCGTAGCACATTATTCTCGCCGATTCAAGTCAGATAACCATTGGACTATGGCCGATCTCATCATTCGTGCCCCACCAGGGAGAACCAACATTTTTACCCATGTTCCCAGATCGCGTTGCTTAGCCGTCGCAAATTCAAAATGAAACCAGCACAACCGTTTAGTGTTCATTGTAACATGTACGTTATGAGACAGAGGTGAGGTGTGTGTCTGGGGGTATGCGATTAAGTGCCGAATAGATAACAAATGTACAGTACGGTCCCAGGTCATTCAAAGCCCTCGACCAAATATTTTGAACGTCTAGTGGTCTAATGTCGTAATCATGAAGGGGACAGCGGCGTGGCGCGGCATAGTGGGTGATGCCCACGGCATTCGGTCGAAGGGAAGGAGCATTGGCTGATGATATGCGGGATCATTGAGGACGGCACTCTGGCTCCATGCCATCGTCATCGTCGTCGTCCTCATCCTCCCAATCGCCCTCGTCACCCTCGCCGAACTGGAAACCAGAAGCATGATCAAAGAAGTTTGAGCCAGCGGGGAAAGGCGTTTCACGCACGTCGACGATGTCGCTCTCCTCGAATGGCACCTCGTCCACAATCGCGGGCTTGGGGTCCATCTCGGGCTTCTTCGGTGGCAGAATCGCCGCAAGAGCCTGGAGAAAACAATGTCAGATATGTTATTCACGCTCATGGCTCGATTACAGCCACGTACCTGGATGTCCACCGTTTTGAGCCAGTTCTCGTCTGGCATATCAATCTCGAGCATGACATAAAGGTTGCCCTTGTGGTCCGGGGTCTTGTACTGAGGCATGCCCTCTCCTCTAAGGATGATGCTGTCGCCCGGTTTTATGATCTTGCCTGATGGGCTGGAAACATGGACACCACGACCATCCAAGTGGGTGACGAGGATACGAGAGAAACCGAGAAGTGCTTCGGACAGCGTGATGTGGACCGTCGTGAGCAAGTCGTTGCCCGACCGTTCAAACGACTCATGTGACTTTGTCTTCAACGTGAAAACCACATCGCCTGGAGGAATGCCCGGCTGGTACGGATGTCAAAAGGGGTTATTGAAAGAAGCTGAACGAGAACCAACCTCCTCGTCGCCTGCACCTGCAAGCACGATGCGCTGCCGATCCGCCATACCCCGCTCTATGTATATTTCTTGACGTGTTTTCTCTTTGACAGTCTTAGCGCCTTTGCACTTCTTACACCTGTTCCCATTTGATGATAAGGACTAAAAGTCAAACCAGCGAGTTAGGGTGACGTACCGATCCTTCTCCCGCAGTTTCTCGCCGTGCCCTTCGCACTCTGTGCACATCGCTCTGTGCGTACCAAGTCGCTGCGCGCCGAGCTGGAAAGATAGGTGACGATATGCTAAACCAGAAGCAGTGTCGACTGCTTACCGCTGTTGTGACCGTGGTCCAGCCCTTCCCATCGCACTTGACACAGGGTTTGGGTTTCGCGCTCCCTTTTGCGCCAGAGCTTCGCGCCGATGTAAGGCATGGATGGGGACGTAAGGCAGGTCAACAATAGCATCACACTCACCCTTTGCAAACCCCGCATACAACCTCCTTCTCCATGTTCATCTTGACGGTCTTGCCGTTGTACAGGTCTTCCAGCGTGACCTCGTATGGGATGTGTGAATCTTGGCCCTTCGTCCGCTTTGGTCCACGCGACCCGGGCCCGCCAAAATCGAAGCCGAAGTTCATCCCTCCACCGAAAAGTTCCGCGAAGATGTCTGTGGGGTCCATCCCGGGGCCGAATCCGGGGCCGCCTCGTCCTGACATGCCATCCATCCCATAGCGATCATAAGCGTCTCTTGTTTCTTCCTGGCTTAGGATCTCATAACTAAAATAATCATTAGTTGCGTTGACAAGTTGGGATAATGCCTGTGGCGCACGTACGCCGCAGCCATTTCTTGGAATTTTTGACCAGCCTCGGGATCATCAGGGTTCTACACTTTGTTTAAACAAGTGTTACAAGATTCGCGACGCGAGTATCAACACACCTTATCCTACACCGCCGGGACAACATTGGGGGTCAATCGTGTACATATGCGACCAGAATGTCCACATACTGGATGGTGTTCCCTAGCCTAGGTACTTGTCAGCAAGGCACGACGTTACAGAGGTCATTGGGCGGGCACCTTTTTCCTGTAAGCCTTCTTGATCTCATCTGAAACGAACGTGTGTATCTCAGTCCTGTGTCGGCTGTAATGCAGAGTCGGGAATCTATGAACCTTCTGTGGCGGTAGGTGGCACTCCGAGGATGTCATAGAGCCCGGTTTCCAGAGGCACTGAGTGTACAGTTAGCGCGATGCGACGATTGGGAGCGATGGAGACTTGCTGTTTCCGACTGCCAGTTGGCCAAGGCGCGAAAGGAGGAATGGTGGATGAAGGCAAGAGTGACGCGGCGGCGGTTCTGCAGCCTGCGGGGCACACCGAAGCACTTGGCACTTACATGCGTCTAAGCGCCTGTGCGGATGCGCGCCGTGGCGTCCATCAAATTTCTGGGCCTCCTCTTCTCTTCCGACCTCAACATCGTCCGTCCCTCTCCTGGCGCGACAAAGCCCCCTGTGTGAGAGAGGTACGTGTTCCTGCTCCTTGTTGCTTTTCCGTGATGTTTCCTTCAAATTCTTATCTACATTGTCGGAATGGGTCTCCCCATGCATGGCGCACACTTCGTTTCTGACTTTCATTTGACCCTTGTCTCTGCAGCATGTGCTAACTATTTTTGCTTCCCCCAGGAGCACTCAAGGCTTTTTTACTGTAGTTGAGCGGCGAAGGGAAGCGGGAAGCATTGGTCGCGCGGAGGGCTGAAACTGGGTGGTTGAACGGGACGATTCACAACCGCATGTGTCGTTGCCCTCCTTCGTACGTTGTAGCCGCCATCTCATCCATTGTCGTAGCACACCTATCATTATGAATTTTTACTTCGAAGCTGTCGCGGTGCTTGATAAGTTGGACGCGAAGAAGGGGTCAATCAAAGGGGTCCTCGCGTCGGTTCCCGGAGAAGAACAGGAAAAGGACTGCTGCCTTGGTCATTGAAACACTGAAATGTGAGACCACAATGCTCGCTGTTGTGTTTGATTCGCTATGAACCTTTCGGGATTTTCAGACAAACAGGTGCTTGGTGAAGTCATTGATGCTGCCCAACTTCTCAAGCAAGAGAAGAAGCTCAACTCCCGTAATCTTGCGCTCGTCCTCGTTCATGATCTCCTGCTTGCCAAAGGCATCCAGGCCGGGGACGGCCCAATCAAGCAAGCCGTCATCAGGCATCGAACGAGGCTCAGCAGTGAATTCCAGAGGGTCAAAATCAGGCGCGGGGCGAAGTCGACTGAGGAACTGGTACAGACCGACGATGCGCGAGCAGGTGAGTTAACCAGCGTCAGATTCAGCTAGTTATCCATACCGACTCGGGAAATAGCATCCATTCCACGATATGTGCGGGTCAACCAGACATGTTGGACAGCGGCGGAGGCCATTGAAACCTTCCGGGAACGAGGATACCATGAAGGGGACCCTCTCTCTTCCGCGTGAGTTTTTCAATGCACCATGATCAGCAACCTTTGAACGCATTCTTGCGCGCATATAGTCAGGCATTTCAACAAGATCAACACATACCTCTCCTCCTTGCCTTTCACCCCAGTATTCGCTTCACGGAAGATCCTCTCTACCTCTCTGGGAAGCTCATCCTGCAGGATAAAGCATCATGTTTCCCCGCCCACATCCTTTTGCCTCCTTCTGAAGACAATGTGGTAGTAATCGACGCGACTGCAGCGCCGGGGAATAAAACTTCCCATCTTATGTGCTATCATGCGGAACAAAGGCAAGGTACGCTGTTGTTGCTATACCTCATCCTCCCAAGGTTGGCTTAGCTCGGTACATGGCTAGCTCTATGCGTTCGAACGTGACCGCAAGCGATTTTCTACGCTGAAGAGCATGTTGTCCAAGGCCCATTGCAACAACGTCGAAGCGGTTAACTCTGATTTCCTCACCATCGCCCCTGACGATCCCAAATATGGCCGTGCCACGCACATGTAAGTCAATGTTTCCCCTCTTCCACTTCCATGCATATGTATTTATTTATTTGCACGCAGTTTGTTAGACCCGTCGTGTAGCGGTTCAGGAATCGTGAACCGGATGGACTACCTGCTTGATAATGATAATGGTCTGTTTAAACCCATCTTTCGCGGAAACGGGCTTCTGTGACATGGCGTGCTCTTGCAGAGGAAGAAAATGACGGAGAGTCGGAACGGCTGAACAAACTCGCTGCCTTCCAACTGAAGATGATTCGACACGCCATGACTTGTGAGTTTTCCGGTCGACGGAATTGCCAGCGCACGTTTCTGATATATAAAATCCCGTCATCGCAGTCGCTTCCGTGCAGAGAATCGTCTACTCTACATGTAGCGTGCACTCCAAGGAAAACGAACACGTCGTGCGCCAGGCACTGGAGTCAGATGAAGCGATTAACGGGGAGTTCAAGCTTGCATCGCAGGAGGAAGTCCTGCCTACGTGGCATCGTCGTGGCATTCCAGAGGAGATGGGCAATGCAGGTGCGCTGAACGTCACCTACCACTTACACCAAACCTGAAGAGCAGTCTTGGCAGCCGATGCTGAGTCGCTTGTTCGTTGTTCACCGGGCGAAGATAGAACCAATGGTTTCTTCGTGGGTTTGTTCATACGCGCGAAGGATGAAGAGGACGAGTGGACCGGCATAGTCGTAGACGCAAAGAAACGCAAAGCCCCGATAGACGAAGTTCCTGATCAAGTATCGACCAAGCGCAAGCGCAAGAAGAAGAAAAAGTCTGCAGCTAATCCATTGTCGTAAATCGCTGGTACGAATTCGAATCTCGTACGAACACTGGATTTATTTCAACTCATTATCCTGTTCGGATACAACAACGCGATTAGAAACCTAGTGAGTTACAACGCAAAACCGAATGTCCTGGTGCTACGACTGGTTAGGAGGCAGAGGCGATGAGTATGAACCCAAACCTATCGGCACCGGGGATGGCGACAGTGCTGGGCCAGGAACCGAACGCTGCGACGTCTGTCAGATGTTAGGAAGCGAGATCGAGATGAGAACCAAGGCTGGAAGTGCGAGGTGGATCTGCATGGCGAGGAGGGGAGGCGTGGGTGGAAAGTTAGGGGGGATGTGAATACTGGGGTGGGAAGCCGTTGTCGTCAAGTTAGTGGGAGGGGGCGCTGATCTGCTGCTGAGAGTACTGGTTCTGGTAATACTGTGCATATCCTGCGCCGTAGTCCTGCGATTGCTGCTGCTGTTGAGGATAGTAGCCCGAGCCCGAGCCGCCCTGCTGTCCATAGCCTTGCTGGCCATAGCCAGAGCCGCCTCCACCATACCCACCACCGCCTGAGCCTCCGTAGCCGTTCCCGTTGAATTGGCCTTGGGGTGGCCGACCGAAGCCACCTTGCGGATTGGGGTTAGGTGCGCTGCTCTGCCAGACCTCGGGGCGCCGCCACGGAGGAATGCTCGAGCCGCCTGCGGTGATGTCGTGCCCAGCCCCTCCAGTCCATGGCGCTCTCCCACCATCCCCACCTGACCCCCCTCCCGTCTCCCCCAACTCTGCCATCAGGCTAGCATACTCGGAGTCGAAGCCACCCTTCATCATGTTAGGGTTAGGGCCACCACCACCACCGCCGCCGCCGCCGATGCCGATGCCGCCGTGTCCTGCGTTAGGGTCTCTGTTGACAGTGCAGTCGCGAGCCATGTGTCCGGCGCTGCCGCAGACACGGCATATAATGTTCGCTGTAAAGTTACGCTGTTGGGGGCAGTCGTATTTGCGATGGCCAACACCACCACAGTTTTGGCAAATCTGGTTCTCATCGTCGCGGAGAGTACCGTTGAGGGCCGCGAGCTCTCGTAGCTGGTTCCGCTTGTGGTCATTCTGGCCCTCAGGCGTGGAGGCAGCCTAATTAATTGCAGTCAGTGACTATGCATCAACGTAGTCGCTGTCATGCTCACCGTCTCGATAACCTTGTTGATGAGCTTCACACAAGTAGCAACTTTCTCATCAGAGTCAGCAGTGACAAGACAGTGAAGATCTTCCTCGGCATCTTCGGCGTACTGTTCTGGCCTAGCTTTCCCCTCCTTGACGCTGCCCTTGCCACGAATGCTGATCTTTGCTCCACTGTCGCGTTCCATCTTCTTCAAACTGTTGCCACGAGGTCCAACGAGGAGGCCGAAGAAGTTGATCTCAGGGAACTCCTTGACTGGAATGTAGACCTTTTCGGATGGGCGCTGGGACCTCTTCATCTGATGATATTCGACTGGGGGGCGGAAGTTGGGGTCATTTTTCATGGCACGGTCAACAAGCCTGATGCGCTCTTCCTCGAGCTTCTTGCGATAGCGAACCTCGCGGGTGTTAGTACGACGACCATGGGAATCATACGTAGGGGGAGGCGAAGGAGAGCTAGAAAATCCTCATGAGATGAAAGACGACATCAGACTATGTCGAAATCAAATGCTTACCGTTCGCGCTCCGGAGGAACGAAGTCATTGAGACGCAACTTCCGGTTGATTTCCTCCAATCGAAGGTGAATAGCATAGTTATCCAGGTGAGCCTGCGAAACACCATTGGCGTTGATAGCCGTAGGCAGACCAGGAATCTCGGTCTTGGCATCTCCCCAACGGCTGCGTCGCTTGCGGGGAGCGTTAGGGTCAGTAGCTACAGTGAGATATGAATCATAGGTTAGTAACGACTCCGTGTCAGTCATGCAACGCGGAAACGACGTCAGCAGCAAACAACACCATCACCAGACAGTCAGCGCCGAAGGGGCCAGAACAAGACATGATGAGTCCGCCACGAACGTCTTCGTACTTACCAGCACCATTCGCAGGAGGTGTATCACGATCCGATCGCGAGCTTTCTCTGTCATTTTGGGGTGGAGGCCGCGGATAGGCCGAAGGCGAAGGTTGCGCCAGCTGAGGGGGAGCAGCTTCTTCAACAGGCGCTGGGCCGAACCTCCGGCGGTTGCCCAACGGAGCTGTAGATGGGTCAGGCGGGTTCAAAAAGGAGGATGGGAGCAAATACGCACTGTCGTTTGTGCCCGTAACTTCGCGAGTTGCAGGTCTCCACATTGTACGAAGAAGAATAGCAGGGAGATGTACGAGGATGGAGGATGCGGTAGAAGAGACGAATGCCGTCCGTGGGCAAGGGTCGTCAATTTGAAGCTCCGACTCAATGCTGACTAATCTCGCACTGCTGTGGCCAAGACGCGCTCCGGGCCCGCACAAGCCCTGTGCTCACTGTCCCCTCGACCACCATCTCCTGCTCCTGCGCCCTGCCTCTTCTTGCATTGTCTCAGCTTCAGTTAGCCTCTTTTAAGCAGGGAACGGAGGCATGTCGAGTAAACGGGCGGCAGAAGGTTCGCAGACGACATGGTCTTCTCTATTGCTCAATCTAACCGACCTATCCGATCCAGGTGCAGCAGACTTTGTGCATCCGTTCAAACGAGCAAAGAAGGGAAACGATAACGACGATTACATCGACGTCGACAATTTCGAGGCTGTTGAGCTAGAGTCACCGCCAGACACAGGACTTATTCCTCGTGGCGCTACCATCAACTTCAGTGCGCTCACTCGAAAGCTGGCTGATGCGAGGCGTGACAGAGATAGTGGAGAGGGACAGGATGGGTCAAGTCTAAGTGTCCATCGGCGACAACAGGACAAGCTCGTTTCCCACATCTTCCATGAACAAGACTTTGCTTGGCTCCATCTCAAGCCCGACCACGCTTCGCGCCCAATCTGGATCAGCCCTGAAGATGGACATATCATACTGGAGGCTTTCTCGCCCATTGCGGAACAAGCACAAGACTTCCTCGTCGCCATTGCTGAGCCTGTCAGCAGGTATGCACGTCGTTCGACCAGTAGTTACGAGCCGCTAGAACTTGTCACAGACCCGCATTCATTCACGAATACAAGCTCACTTCCTATTCGCTCTACGCCGCTGTCTCTGTCGGATTGCAAACGGAGGACATCATAGAAGTCCGTGCGCTCATGCATTCATTGATGTGTGGACCCACTGACACGAGCCCCCCAAGGTGTTGAATCGTCTATCAAAGGTACTAATCCAATGTCGACTGGGTGTTAGTAATCTAATGCTGACTGTAACAGGTTCCTGTACCCGATAGCATTGTCACCTTCATTCGAGAGAGAACATTGTCGTATGGGAAGGTCAAACTCGTCCTGAAGCACAACAGGTACTTTGTCGAGTCAAGCCACCCGGAAACGCTACAATTTCTGCTGAAGGACTCCACGATTCGCGACGCCCGTGTTCACTCTGCTCCTGTGGACAATAGCATTCGCGCTGCTACCTTTACCACTTCTAAGGCTCCTGTGAAGGGTAATCTCGTCATTCCTGGGACCAAGGAGGCGGAGAAGAAGAAAGAGGAGCTGGCGAATGGTAAGGCCACAGGCGGCAAGACAGATGCAGAACTTTTCACGTCCGTTGTTGGTGTTGAACACGGTGAGTACCGATGCGTTGGATCGCCTGAAGGGTGTACCGAACAATAAACTTTCAGACGAGGTCGAGGAGGATGACGACAATGTCCACGCCTTCGAGATCGACGATACAAAAATAGATGTGCGATATGCTTACACAGACGCTTCTTTTTCTCAGTGCTCACAAAATCCACAGGACGTTAAGAAGCGTTGCAACGAATTGGAGTACCCCATGCTGGAGGAGTATGATTTCCGCAATGATACTATCAATGCCAACCTGGAGATCGACCTCAAACCCTCGACCGTCATTCGTCCTTACCAGGAGACCAGTCTCAGTAAGATGTTTGGAAACGGGTGAGTCTCACCATGAGATATTGACGTCAAGACCCTTACACGAGTGAAGCCGTGCACGGTCTGGAATTATCGTTCTCCCTTGTGGTGCCGGAAAGACGCTCGTCGGTATCACAGCGGCATGTACTATCAAGAAGTCATGTCTGGTCTTGTGCACATCTTCGTGAGCAGCAAGGCCGCTTATCCCTAGTTGTGCTGTCAAGCCTAACCGTGGGGTTTCCAGGGTGTCCGTGATGCAGTGGCGTCAGCAATTTATTCAGTGGTCAAATATCACGGACAAGCAGATTGCGGTCTTCACGGCCGATCAGAAGGAAAAGGTGGACCCTTTTTCGATTCGTGGTTATGCTACCACACTGACCGCTATTCAGTTCGCCGGAGAGAGCGGCATTGTCGTCTCCACGTACTCGATGGTGGCGAACACCGGCAACCGTTCCCATGAGTCGAAGAAGATGATGGAGTTCCTAACATCGCGTGAATGGGGTTTCATCCTCCTAGACGAGGTCCATGTCGTACCGGCTCTCATGTTTCGGCGGGTGGTTACGACGATCAAGGCGCACTCCAAACTCGGGTTGACAGGTGAGGCATGATCATGACGCCCTTACTCGGGGCTTCTGGCGGCTGTGATACTTACTACCTCCTACCTTTACTCAGCGACCCTGGTGCGTGAGGACGACAAGATCGCGGACTTGAACTACATGATTGGTCCGAAGCTCTATGAGGCGAATTGGATGGAGCTCGCCGCGAAGGGCCATATCGCCAATGTGCAGGTAGGCCGAGCCCGCGGTCTTTTGCAAATTTTTGAGGTGTTGATGAGGTTACGTGAAGTGCGCGGAGGTCTGGTGCCCTATGACCCCTGAGTTCTACCGTGAATACCTGCGGGAGCAGTCGCGCAAGCGCATGCTCCTGTATTGCATGAACCCTAACAAGTTCCAGGCATGCCAGTTCCTCATCAAGTATCATGAAGACCGAGGCGACAAAATCATTGTCTTCTCGGATAATGTGTTCGCCCTCGAGGTGCGTGGTCCTGGGAATTTCACACCGGCTCGTGACAATCTCATCGCCTCTTCATGCGTTGACTGATGTCTCAGGCGTACGCAAAGAAGCTGGGGAAGCTGTACATCCACGGTGGCACGGGGCAAGTAGAGCGCATGCGCATCCTGCAGCATTTCCAGCACAGCCCCGCAGTGAACACGATCTTCCTGTCAAAGGTAAGCTTCACCGATCGGCATGTTCTCTCAAGCCCCCCGCCGACTGTCAACTGAGCGCGGCCGGTATCTTCAGGTCGGCGATACCTCCATCGACCTGCCCGAAGCGACGTGTCTCATCCAGATCTCGTCACATTTCGGGTCACGGCGGCAAGAGGCGCAGCGGCTAGGTGAGTCCCACCGTCAATTGCATGCGTCGGCGCGCATTCCCACCGCGCGTGGAGTGGTGGTGGTTGTGGTGGCGGCTGACACCATCCGTCGCAGGCCGTATCTTGCGTGCTAAGCGGCGTAATGACGAGGGCTTCAACGCCTTCTTCTACTCGCTTGTCTCCAAGGATACGCAAGAAATGTTCTACAGTACGAAGCGGCAGCAGTTCCTCATCGACCAGGGTTACGCCTTCAAGGTCATTACGCACCTGGACGGGCTCGAAACTCTGGAATCGCTTGTGTACAACTCGCGCAAGGAGCAGATCGAGCTCCTGTCCTCCGTGCTCCTTGCGAACGAAAGCGAGGCGGAGCCGGGGACAGATGTCACCGCAAGCGAGGGAGACCTCAAAGGCACAGTCACGTCGAAAGACTTCGGCACGCCGACGCGGACGCCGCACGTGCAGCGGACGACGGGCTCGCTCACCGCCCTAAGCGGCGCGCAGCACATGTCGTACGTGGAGCAGAACAAGTCGGCGAACAAGAAGCTTGCACGGGAAGCCCCCACACGCCACAAGCTGTTCGCCAAACGCGACAAGGACCACGCTGCGGCCCGGAAGGAGGCGAGAGCGGCCGCGAAGGGCTGATCTATGATCTTCTTCCGTGCTGGACGTTGAGGAGTGTTGGAGATCAGACGCAGGGTAATGGGAAGCGACCGCGCAGTGGGGGGGCGGCTTTGAGGTATTTCTCCGATGTGCACGGAACGGGTGTCCTGGAGCCTAGATGACTTTCTGTACCGTACATCCGTGGTAATAGCACCAAGCTTTTTTTCGTTGATCGATCATGGGGTACAGTTTGCGCTGCATTCACCGAGAGGTATGCCTTCACGTAACCCCTCGACCACGCTGACGTTTTATTCTCCGGGACCGGCGGCGTATGTGAAATACACCGCCAGTGATATGGAAGCCTCAACCTCGCCTCGGGATGGTCGCATTGCCAGAATAGGCTTCCAGCTTCCAACCCAGGGTAACTTCTTCCATCTAACGTTCTGTCATTGCTTGCATTGAAGCAATACCGAATGGTAAACCTCTCTCCTTAGTAAGACGGCTGATGAAGTTGTAGGTCCACGACAACCATCACCGTGCGCAGAGCATGCTACGTATACCCGAACGGTCGCCTCGGTCATCGGTCATCGTTCTGCACGTCCCCGACGCTCTGGCGAACCCATCGCGTGCCGTGCGCATGTCCAGTACCAACTCAGAGGCCCTGCGCGTAAACCTCTTCATAGCCTTCCGGCGTGATTGGAGCCAAGCGTCTGAGGACCCTTTCGCTAAGCCAGGAGGGGTAACATAGCACCATAACGAGATACAGCGTACAATATTCTTCGCCGCCCAGTTTCCATCACTCCTAGAGCATTGCAGCGTCCCCCGAGCGGCCGGACCCTGTCGAGGTGGCGCAACGACACCATTCGCGTATGCATTCCCAGCTTGGTTCCCTTGGAACGTCCTTATCCTGTCGGCGGAGATTGTACTATAGCCGGGAGCATATCATCCCAAAACGCTTGTGGGCGCTGACTGTGGGCGGCGCCATCATGTGGGACGAGAACGCCGGAGGAAGAAAGTGCGGATGATCGTACTCGGTCGTACTTCCGCCCAAGGCGCACAACACATCGATCCGAGAGGACGTGTTGTCGACCAACGATCATTGAACAAATGGCAGTGAAGTAGACTGCGCCTCGTGCCCGTGGGGTTTATGGCGGGCTGTCTCCATTTCCCCAATTGCTGAATCAATGTTTTTCGGTGAGACGAGCGTCATCGGATGATTCGGATCCTTCACCGTCCCACTTATGGACTCTGGAGCGAAGATTCGATCCTGCAGGCTGAGGCTGTGAGGTCAAGAACAGACTCTACTGATTGCTCCGCCTCCATCCACGCGAACTTGACAACATTCCTCGCCAAAAGTCCCGACAACGCATCCCGCCCTCCCGGCGGTTTGCTTCGCCGAGTTCAAGGAACGTGGTTAAAGTGCGCGCATTGTCCGTTCAAAACTCGTTTGAAATATTGATTGGGGCATCCCGCCCCGATGGTGATCTCGAGCATCTCTAGTTGGGCGACCGCGGCCCCCAGGGTGCGTGGCAAGGCATTGGCGAAGCGATCTCGCAAACAAATCTCTGATCGTCGGCTGGCCATGGTCATTTTCAAATAACAGTATGCGACTTCCGTAGAGGTGCACAGGATTCAGGAATTGCGGTGCGATTCCTTGTGATCCCAAGCGGGAGGACGGACATGACGGCGTGTGTAGGTCAGGAGGGAGGGCAGTTGAGATGCGCCGACATATGTACGCCATGTGGTTAATGACGTCGATTTCAACTCGAGAAAGTCTGTCTTTGCTTTGGGCATTGCCTGGTGGGGGACAATGAAGGACAGGGAATACTTACAAACACTGACCGAACCCGCGCAGACCAGAAGGTGTGTATAGTGTTGTGGATGTTATGTAAGGCACCGGAATCAAGGTAATTCATCGGGAGCTTCTTTCTGGGGAGCGGCTGTGAATTTATTTATTTGTGATTTAGAAAACGAGGCTCGCACCGTTCCTGCACCGGTACTAAAAAGTCGATCCAGGGCTGGTCACGGGCGCAGCAATGGGGTCACCCCGAAGCCAAGTGTTTGGGTATCTAGGTCGCGGTTGTTCCGGGTTACATCGGGACGTTTGATGGCGGAGAGCCAGGTGCGTACCTCGCCGTCCACCTCCTCTGTCGGTGTCGCTCGCGCGGGATTCCGACAGCGTTCCTGTGGCCGACGTCGATACCACGCCAAGGACATCTGGCGGGGATATGGGGATGCAGCGGTCACGAGCCGAGCCGAGGGGAAGTGAAGGCTGGCAACGCCCATCGACATTGACGCGCCGAATCATGGAAGCCGCAGGAAGCGGGGCGCTGGGAGAAATATGATTTGCATTTTGGCGTCGTGGGCGATCGTCGAGCTGTCGCTCGAGCGTGTAGTACTAGTCGCTGGAGCGTACAGTCCGAGTAGACGTGCCCCCTCGAAGTGTGAACTGCACGGCTGCTGCAGCCAGCACCAGCGGTGGAAAAATTCACCGGAGACATCGCGCAGGCCTCGAGAGCACAGACGTACACGAGATAACGGCCAATGCCGTGAGACCCGAGCATTTGGGTACGGAGTTGTTGGAGTCAGCGGCTGAGAGGAGTGACGCGCGGCTTACGTTCTGTGAACACGATACGAAAGTTGGAAACCGAGTGGATTGGATCAAGCGCCGTGCGATGGTTTGAGTGTTGGCTTGGAGTGTGGACGTCGGCAAGAGTGGGTTGGCTGGTTGGCTGGCGTGGATGGCCGGGATGAGGGCGTGGCGAGGGTCGAAATAGGGACTGGATGGTCAAAGCCGAGCAGGAGCACCGCACGTGGATTGAGGGCGAGCCATTGAGTGATGCGGGGGAAGCAAGGTTGCCATTTGCGGGAGGCGGAGATGGAACGAAAACCGGTGCGAGAGGATGCCGAAGCGTAGAAAGCCGTGTTGCCCGGGGAGAAGTGTGAGAGATGGAGATCAAAGTTTGTACTTGGACTAGTGGGCGCGCCCCCGCGCGTTCATAGCCTGATCACGGTGCCTCCACCGCTCCCAGCGGAGGAGCAGCGCATGGACTGCGTGTGGTCTGAGCGATCACAATATGCCCCAGGAGGAGGTCGGCGTCAGCGCACGCGCAGTCGGCGGGCGGAGAGCGGGCGGCCAAAGAGGGGTGTGGCGGGCGCCAACGGGGCATGCGAGGACGAGTGACGTCGCCGGGGGAGCGTGGAGGGTTCTGGCGCGCGGGGTACATCGGGAGAAGCAGGAAGCGGCGTGGGACAGAAGAGAACGCTGGGAGACGAGAGAGCAGACAATCAGCGGATAGAACTTTAGAAGCGGCGAAAGCGTTTCAGTCCCAGTCGAGCAACCCCGGGCGTTCCTGGCGACTCGCGAGCCCAGCCGCCCGGTCGCACCGTGTCGGCGACGCGTTGATGCGGCTCATCTCCTGGATCGCGCACAGCGTGTGGGCACAGGAGACCCCCCGCGCTGATGTGCCTGGGCTGGCGGGGCGGGGGAGGGTCCGTGGGCAGACGGGCTGGGAGGCGGAGGCGGGAGCGATGTGGGCGTTGGGAGGAGGAGACGTTGATCGACGCGCGGGGCACTGCCATCAAAATGGAGCAAGGCCGCGGGCGAGCGTCCAAACAACCATCCCCAGGTCCTCTCCTCAGACGCGGCGCTTACATCCTCTGTCTTAAACACCGTCCTGGTCGCCGTCGGCCTCCCGCCTTCACCCCCATCCATCCACGCTCCAGCTCTGTCCTCCCTCGCTCTGTCTCCCATAGCCCCCATGTCTTCCAAGCGCGGCCGCAAACGCAACGACAACCTTCCCCCAAACCGCGCCAGGGATGTACAAAGAGCCTTCCGCGCCAGACGAGCTGCTCACCTCGAGGTCCGTATTGCAAATCCCGTCGATCACGAATCTTCCCTGATCGTCCCTCCAGGCTCTTGAATCTAGAGTCGCAGAACTCGAAGAGGAGAACAACGCCCTTCGCGCAGCCCTCAACCTTCCTCCCGCCAATCGTCCTCCGCTCGGCAAGGGCCCCACCGGCAAGGACAAGCCCAAAGCCAGCTCATCCAAGGCCGGCAACCCCTCCAATATCTCTTCCCTCATATCCTCCCTCGGCCCAAACAATCCCTCCGGGGCCCCCCTCAGTCGCACCGAGTCACCCTTGTCCACCGGTTCCGCCAGTGGCCACTCCATGTCCCCCGACCCTATCGCGCCCGGTCCAGGTCTGTCCGTCCCACCACAAACTTCTCCCCCTGCCCTCGATCCCTCTGGCTGGAGTGACAACATGTTTGGCGACAAAGACTCGGACCAGTCCATGTCATCAAACTTCTCCATGCCTTCCACATCCTCCCATACATCCCACAATTCGCCCTTCCCCCAGCTCCCCCGTTCGGTTGCCAACGACATCTTCCCATCCTCTCAAGCCTTTCCCTCCTCGGACGAAAAGTCGTTCGGATACCTGCCCACAGACGAACGACGATCATACAACTATTCGCATCCGCTTCTGTCGGGTCATCCGTCGGCGCAGGGCCCACTGCCCTCGGGGCTATCGTCCACTACTAACGACCCAGATGGTCTCGCACCCTTCCTCCAGCGACGCGCTCTCACAGAGCCCGACGGGTTTCGGTCGCTACTCAATCAGATGTCCCACGTCCAGACGTCGCAAAACGGCCTCCAGACGCCTGCTCCGCGCATGTCGCAGGCCGCGCTTCTCAGTGTGGTCGACGCGCCTCTCACGGAATACGACCTCCCGGGGGGAGCAGAGCGGAGATACCCTCGGCTGCACTAACGGCACTAGCAGCGCGTCATGCCCCTGGCCAGCCGGATGTCGTGACCTGCTCTGACTGAGGAGGCGTCTTCTCCTCCAACGCTTTTCCCATGGACGTCGTAGATACTTCTCACTTTTGGGGTCACCTGGAGCTTTCTTCTGTATCCTATGTATCGCTATTCTGGCCTCGTCCATCTAGCCCCGCCCGCCTCGTTCCCCGCCGACAGCGCGTCTCGCCCATCCACCCGACGATCTCGGTTCTTGGCTCTCCCCTCGAACCCACACTCACCGGTCCAACCCTCCCCAACACTTACCTCTCCGTTCCACCCATCGCATCGATCTCGCTGCATGTCCACGTTGCTGTACGGTTATCTTTGCTGCATTTTACTCATACACTTATTATCTCTCCGCTTACTCGACACACCATTTACGATTCCTGCCCCACACCCCAGCCCGCTACATACAGTAATGCGTGCGCAGACCTGACTATATAGTATACGCGCGCGGTCCGGTATCAACGTCACTTGGGAGTACCCAATGTATTTTACAGAGTTACAACACGCAATGTGAGCATCGTGCCACCCACCCACCTTCTGTTCCGTGGTCTTCGCCGGGTGCGGAGCTTTGCTTCTCATGGCGACCAGTGTCAGTGTCAGTGTACTTTACCGAAGTTCTTTGATCGCGACAGGTTGATTGTGGGGGCCGCGTGGCCCGGTCCCTCCACCCCTGGCAGGGGAACCAGGTCCCTGCCGGTGAGAAGTGCAAGGGAGTCGTCGACGACGACCTGCGGTGGCTCGCACACTCGCGTCGTCACCGAGCAGCTTTAAGTTTCAGAAGGCGACTAGGTAGGATAAGGCACCGTCGTCGCGACCGGCCTCGCCCGAAAGAACTTAGACTTCGTCAGCGCCGCGCAGCTTCGTCCTCCGTCCCATTCAAACGGCTGTCTGCGCGCGCGCCCCACACACCTGCCCGTCCGCTCAGCAGACGGCTGATCACGGGCATCGCGTGTGGCCGCGACGCGCGATTGAGTAAGTAAGTCACTTACTCAGTTACTGCACCCCCCTCGCCTGCACCCCTTTGCCGTCGTGGTCATCGGAATTCGAGAGCCGGCTCATCGTGAAGTGGAGCAGGCAAGATCCATCGCCGCCGTCCAGCCCCGCCTGGCCAGGCCACCGGCCACCTTGCTTGACGGATTCAGATCTCGTGCGGGACGGTGGGCACCACCGGCTCTCCGGGACCGCGCCAACTCGGGGATCGGGGTCGGGGTGCCTCGACGGATAAGGCATATGCGTATTCAGCACACTAAACCGAACGTGATGAAGGAACTTCCAGGGAACGTCTGCGAAGATTGGCCAATGATATGATGGCGGCCGCTTGGCGATGGCAGATGGCAGCGAAGGAGCGGAGCGACGACCACCCTGAGACTGTACAGTGTCAATGGGAGTCGCGACCTGCACCCTGCGCAGACTTGAAGGTTGCAACCGCGACGGGGCAATATGGTTGAGCTAGATGCTGCTGCAATCGGTGTGCGATTGTTGTGAGGTCCCGGCGAAGTGGGCGATGCCACTGTGATGCAGCAGTCGCTGTCAGACGTCCGTCGGAGTCGAACGTCATGACGCGGACGTGGAGGTAGCAGTTCTTGGGTGTCGCGTATGGAGTTACGTGTCCACTGTCCTGCGGCACAGCGCGGTGCGGATGCCGCCGGCCAAGGCAGCGTTGATGCAGTGTCTGGGCTGGCTATCTACTCAGCAATCGGATTCGGGGTGACAGCCGCGGGAGAACGCAGACGCAAAGATCCAGTATATCGCAGCGATTGGACGAGAGGTGGAGGTCGACCCGCAGGAGGGTGTGGTGGTGTCAGCAAAGATCTAGGTTGGGTGTACTGTAATGTCCGGCTCGGAGTCGGAGTGATGCGCGTTGCGACGCAGCACGGCGAAAGACCGGCCTCGAGTGTCTTCAGCGGGCTCGGAGCACGGTACAGACATGCCAACGTGCAGGCTAGAAGAGGACAGTGCGACGGCGGCTGCACGTCGGGGATAATGATTAATGTTGACATGGTGGCGGGCGAAGGGGAGATGCGTCGGAGTCTGTGTGCACGTACTGTATCGCAGAATCACAAAAACTGTGGTCAACGTCAAGCTTTCGAAGGACAAGTCGAGGACGACGATGGGATAACATATCCGGAGACGTGATTTTCCGCCGTGGATATTTACGTAAGGTCACAATACACAACCGCATCGCAGCCCGCGAAGCTGATGGATATGGAGGTGGGAGAAAGATCGAGCTAAGGTAGTGGACGGATCGTCGTCCCGTGAGTAAGGTATAGCTGCGGCAGAGCCGCGCGCATTATTATGCAAGCAAGAAGCAGGAGAGTCCGTGACCAACGCACGGGTGGGGTGATATCGACAAGAATGTACACGTTGGACGACGTGCCCCGAGGAATGCGGACCTCCGCCTCGGTGGACTTGGGGACCAGCCGTGTTTTGGGTGACGGGATGTGGTTGGAGGGGATGATCAAGCGCATCAGAAAGGGTCGCGCGTCATGCGAGCGCGAGGAACAATTCAAGATGTTCGCCGTGTCCGGGACTCCGGAAGTGCTGGGTGCGGACCATCTGAGTCCAGCTGGGACGAACAAACGCGAGTCAGCCGAGCCAAACTGACAAGCTTCGATGCAGTTGCGGCACTGCGCGCCCATCGTGGCAGGATCGTGCTGACCATGGATCAGACGAAGCTCACCAATGTGCAACAAGTCATGTCTATCCATCAGGGTTAGGTCCGCTTATTCGCTTAGAGCTTAGTCCAGTCGACACAGCCATCTGGCCCGTACTTCTCCTCGAGCCAGTCGTTAGCTTTCTTGAAGTGGCCGTTGCCCATGAAGCCGCGGTTTGCGCTTAGCGGCGATGGGTGCTGAGATTGCCGCCGCCACAACGTCGATTATCGCCCGCGTCCAGGGTTTGGGAACAGGGATGACCTCGTTGAGCTCGGAGTTTCATCGTTGATATAATAAGCGAAGGCACTTACAGCGCTCGTCAAAATGAGGTGCTTCTTCTGTCGACAGGCGAGTGCAAATACCGTCGGTGTCCGATAATATCGTGAGATATTTCGCAGCCGAAAGGTAAAAGAGGCGTGTACCGACCTTGTCGAGCTTTGCCACGACCTTCGCTGCATGCGCACCCCATACCAGGAACACAATGCCCCGACCCCGGCCGGCGTCTGAACTGCTTTTGTCACCCAGGTTGGCACCACCGTAGCGGTCAACAACGTCCACGACCTTAGCGGTGAACTCCTCCCATCCTTTCTTTGAATGCGACGCAGCCTCATGGGCCCTGACCGTGAGGGATGTGTTCAGCAGCAGGACGCCGTTCTCAGCCCACGTTGTCAAGTTTCTGAAAGACAGGCACAAAAGTTAGTATACAGTCCTGGGTGAGCGGGAGGATCCATCCTACCCGTGCTTCGGAGGCTCAAAAGAGGGGTATTCAGCTTTGATCTCGGCATAAATCTGAAGGCCGTATGGTAAGCGATCTTCCGTCCGGGAGTCCGCAAGGCATGGCTCACTCACGTTTCGTAGGGACGGGGGTATCGCGACGCCCTGAGGCACAGAGAAGCATAGACCTTGATTCAGAAGCATCAGCATGTGTTGGGAAAACCGTTGTCAGAAGATTGACTGCCAAACGGCAAAAACAAAAGGGCCTGATAGACCACATGGTTCGCAGGTTTACGTGGTGAATTCCATGCTAAAGACAAGGCGATGCTCGGTCTGTGGACACGGTGTCGGGGTGTTGTCACCGTCCACGCATTGACGATGGCAGTCTCCGCTGACCATGCGCTCATAAATAATGGGAGCAATTGCGCGAGAAGTAATCGCTCTGGCACCGACAAGAAGATCTACAATCAAGTCTCCCCGCAGCTGAATGAGTCGGAATTCGAACTGCATCTGACAGACAGGAGAAGCCTTGTGCTGCTGCGAACTTACTGCGAACAGCAACGGTGTCGTGGGAAATAGCATCCGTGGATGACATCGTTCCGACATGTATAGGCTCATCAGTGGATATCACAACTCACCATGAGCTTGTCCTGGGCCATGATATGGGTCCTGCCCAATGATCACCACCTTGACTCGACCGAGGGGGGTCATATTGGACCACGAATAGATGTTCTTCGCTGAGAGGGACGATACATCAACCATATTGCTAGGCAACACCATGCTCAACTTACGGGCCGGATAGACCTTGAGGTTAGGCGCACTATCATTCAGGCCCTTGACGCCCTCGGTGGCCAGGAATCGCTTCAGACTAAGGAAATATGGCTTTTTGATCTCATCTTTGAGTAGTTTGAGCCTGAGACGGGTCAACGAGCCTGCATCGCGGTGATGAGATGAGGGTGTCGGGGACTGACCAGCTCTTTCCAAGCGTCTCGCACTCGAGGGTAAGCAAGGTCCTCTCCTCGTCGGACAGCGAGTCCTGGTATTCTTTGAGGGAAAAGGGTATGGAGTTGAGGGATGGAGTGTCGGTTCTCGCCTTCTTCTGCACAGAGCCAGATCGAGAACTGGAAGCAGATGAAGACGAGGACTTCTTGGTGAACATGTCGGTGATGGCTTTCTGTCGCTTCGTGGCGCCTGTGGCAGTCTTCTTCTCCGTAACTGTGGTCGAAGCGTCGGCGTCCGCTGCAGTAGAGCCATCTGTGGCTTCATCAGGGACGGCAATTGATACGTTCTCCTTTGCCGCAGTGGCCTTGGATGGTTTGACGTCGATGTCTTCGAGGTAGACGACGCGTTTGACAGAGTTGTTCGAAGCCATGGCTCTCCTTGCGAGAGAACGAGCAGACGGCGCCAAACAAGATCTAGCGAGACACGAAGAGATGAGCCAGAGACGCGTCACTGTGGCCGAGGACGGGGAGTGACTCGGAGTGGAGGGAGGTGGGACGTGGTCGGACGCGTCAAGACGCGTCGACGCGGATGTGGCTGCAACCGATCGCCTCGGCCGTTCCCGAACCGAGTCGCGATCATGCGCCACGTGCGCGGGCCGCCGGTAAAGTGTGTCGGACGAGCTGACTTGCTCGCGTCCACCACTCCTGCGTCCGCGTGTGCATCCACCTCCCTCAGGCCTCTCTTCCTCGACCGCCGTCTCAGGCGGTGCCGTGTCCTTCAAGCTGCCCCGATCACCTTCGTCCCCCTCGCCACCCGCACGGAGGCCTCCCGGACGCTCCGACAGGGTCCGCGTCCAGTCACGGGCGCGAAGGCAGTCCCAGCCCTCCGGAGCCCTTCTCCCTTCTGCTGCCCTCCCTCCCAAACAGCAGCAGGGCTGGAGTACAAGCTACCAGGCCGGGTCCTCTAGGTGTGTCTCGCCTTGCTTCATTCTGCTTCAAGGCAGTATATGCGTTTGCGTTCCTTCGTCCCCCCGCTGCCGCTTGGCGCCAGTTGCTCTCATCTCCGCGGACCAACTTTACGTCCGTCAGCTGATAGCATCCGACCATTCGCGTTTCAGTACTGAGCAATGGCGCGTCTGCTAACGTTGACATGTTCAACATTTATAAAACGGCCATTCATGCGGAGGGGCCAGTACGTCTGAACTATCATTGGGCGGTCAGGCAGAGAATCCCACCAGACGTCTTTCATTTTCCTAGCTGAGTTTAGCTCGGCAATTGACACTTTCTCATTGAGTTTGTTTCTTCTGCGGGAGCCCTGGTGATCTTTCCTTATATTCACGGTCCACTATCAGCAGAGACCGCTGGCTGACAGGGGCAGACCGCAAACCGTGGAACAAATGACTGTCATGTTCCCAGTGCGCCGATTGGGTACAGGCGTAACGTAAAGACGAACAGTGCTAACGCCGTCCAGGTGATGGTCTGCACTTGAGTCTCTCTCACGTGTTTTCTTCCACTCTCCGCTGCTCGTCCGCGTGTTTATTTCCTGAGCAACCATATTCATGGCTTTGTTGCAGTTCGGAGTCGGATGATCTCACGACAGAAGAAGACGAAATAGATGCCTGTTGTCCCCCGAACCAGGACCCTCGTGGCCGGCAGCCTACGCAACGACAGATTGGTTCACGGCCAACAGCGAAGGCCAGGGGCAACGGCGCGTTCGTGACACGACAGGGCAGCGGCCAGTCACTGTCAGGCAGCTCAAGGAAGAGCAGTCCCTCGAGGCTGTACGAGCGGCGGACTTTCACCAGATCGCGCTCGCCTGCGGTCAAGCCACCTTCTGACGGTGCGGCCAATGGAATACACCGTCCGGGATCTCCATCATTGTTCTCGAGGAGCAAACACAACCCTGTCGTGGCTATCCGGTCGCTATTCCCCAGTACGACATCCTTTCACGTTCGGCTGCCTGGGTTTATCGTCAAGGTATCATTCGACACCAGACAGGCTTTCGAAAACATCCTACTATTATGTTCTGTCGGGTACTCGGCGGTCAAGATAGGGGCTTTCTCAAAAAGTCCCTTCGACCCGGATATGTGGATATCAATAGGTAGGGTCTCCGGTTACCTTGTGAAACCCTCATTGCTTACTGCTCCAATGAAGAACTCGTTTTATTGGTAATAGCATCCATAATATACTGTACATGGACCCGAGTCTCGTGGACTCGAGTATATCCCGGCCCTCCCGAACGCCCTGCCACGCCACCATCCCGACCCGATTCACCGTCACCCCGTGTGTCGGAAGGAAGGGATAGTAGGCGCCATCCCATTGCGCAGCTGCCAAATGCGGATGCTCCTAGAAGTCGTGACACGGGGTACGTCTGGATGACTGTCCCAAAGAATTATCGGTATGAGATCACCAGTGCCATACCCTTGAAACCCGAGGCTAACTGCGCTATCAGATATTCGCAGGATGATGGACTCTTGACTGGACTCCTTGGCGGGCCTCTCATCGCCGCAGCAGTGTTGTACATTTCTCTTGCTATGTCTGCGGCAAATCCCCCGAAAGACCCCATGCCTCCTGGTTGGCTCGTTGAGGCCCCCATGGCCCTCTCTAACACATTGAATCCGATCACGCCGCTGGAGGCGCTCCTCCTCTCCAGACGGTACCTCGTCAGCCAGGCCACATTCTGCGCCACTATCCTCCTCGTGCATGTGTCTGCGTCCTGGGTAACTGAGGCCCGACACCGGAGGAAGCTTGTGGTTCCGGAAGGCGAGGTCAGCTCCGTGCCGCGAAAGGAGGGACGTAGGACGTACCTATACATTTTGTTCGCCGTCAGCGTCACACTGTGGATTTTGTGCGTGCGCATCGCCATGAAGGAGGCCAAACTGGGAATCTGGCAAAGTGCGTCTACATCCCCCTTTTTGCGCGCGGCTCGACGATGATCCGAAATGTGCTCATTCATCTCCCTGACTCGCTCAGGCATGTCATACTTCGAGGTGGTCGCGAGCGCGATGTTCTTCCAGTTTTCGCTGTATGCGTGCGTGCGGGTCGCCCATCACGGTTTAACATTTGGAGAGCTTGCTCTGGTCGCATTCGGAGCGACGGTGCTGTTCATGGAGTTGGTCAATTTGACCAAGACGAAGGTGCGTTCTCGCAACTCTGCGGGTCGTTTGGGTGAATCTCGAACAACGTGCTTCACGATGGGCTCTGTATAGGTAGAGCAGAGTTTCATGCCTACAAGGGCAGCTGTGCTAGTTGCTTCTATGTTTCGGGATGGTCACCAGTGCAGTGACAGCAGTTACAGGTTACTACGGTTTCCCGTGCGTTTCAGGCTGGTGGCACATTTGCCGT
Source organism: Ganoderma boninense (assembly GCA_002900995.3). NCBI lineage: Eukaryota > Fungi > Basidiomycota > Agaricomycetes > Polyporales > Polyporaceae > Ganoderma > Ganoderma boninense. Next base: position 1,643,882 of record CM035309.1, on the reverse strand, counting down.
AAGATCTTCGTCCTGTATGGCAGTTTAACCTTCGAGGTCCGAGTGCCTGGTCCCTATTTCATCTCTATGCGCGCTCTCCGTGGTCGCTCGTTTACTCACTGCATCATCACAGCTATGGCCACTGACAACCCCATACATCAAAACATTCCGACTACCAACCCCCCTGCTCATCTTCCAGATCGCCCTGATCCCAGGGTCGCTGCTCACTGGCTTCCTCCTTTCCCCACTGTTGTACCTGTCAAGACACATTGCGCAGCGACCCGTACGCCGGTTACGTTATCCGCAGGAGAAGCAGAAACATCGTCGACTACTTGCCCTTGGCTTCTACTCCGGGACATTATTGATCGTCGGTGGCCTCATTGGGCTATGGACGCGCTGGTGCCTAGGTGGACGGGATCCCTGGGTCTATCTCATCTTCTGGATGCTTGAGGGCAAGAATAAATGGACCAGGCCAGCACTGGTCGCATACTGGGCTCTCCTCATCAGCCTCAGTGTCGCGGGCTGGACCAGGCAGCTCGCTCGGGGCAAACGATGGAGGCAATGGAACGTCCGCGGAAGCATGCAAACCGCGAATGGAACGGGGGTGGAGACACTCTCCGCTCCCACCAGCCCCAGGTACGGCATGATGCCAGGCCAATCTGGCTACGGCGTGACAACAACAAGCCAGTCCGCGCCACAACAGAGCGCATCTGTGGGCGCGGGCGGCCCCACGGAGCTTAGCGACTCGGCCTCGGTGGCGCCTGGAGAGGGCATTGCGGGTTACGGCATCCGGCTGCCAAACCTGCCGAACCTTCCTAACCTCCCGGACATCCCAAACGCAAACCTTGCGAACGTGGCGACAGACTTGCTCGACGCGGCGGACAAACGCGTCCCGACGCTCAGCGTGAACGCGCGGAGGAAGTTCTTCCACGCCCTCGCGGTGGTGATGTTTGTGCCTGGCATCGCGGTAGATGTGAGTGTGTGTCATCCATCTCGGACTCTGTTCGCTTGTTTTAATGTATGACCTCATTGGTGGTCTCGGTCTCGGCTGACGTTCTGTTTTCCCTTCTATAGGCGGCTTTCACACACCTCGCATTCAGCAGCGCCTTTGCGCTGTTCACGTTTGCGGAATACGTCCGCTACTTCGCGCTGTACCCCTTCGGTGCCGCGGTCCATCTGTTCATGAACGAGTTCCTGGACTCCAAGGACGGCGGCACAGCGATCCTCAGCCACTTCTATCTGCTGACGGGTTGCGCGAACTCGGTCTGGTTTGAAGGGTACGTCGTTCTCGTTCGCTTCCGGCGAGGTTTAAAGTTCGATGGTTTCGCCCGAATTGTCATGTTACGACATGGTTCCCCCCGAAGCGGCCTACCTCCGCCCCGTTTGATGGTACAGAGCGGCGAACCGCGGCACGAGGCCGACGCCACTGTGCACCTTCTGGTGCAGGTGACATGGTTCTGGCTTTGGGAGGATGCAGTGCCTAACATTGACTGTTTAACGGGGAAAGATCGAATGGTAAACGCTCAGCCGGCGTGGCCGGCATGGCCGGGTAACAGGAAAGCTGAATATTTTGTCCATAATAGGCCCTCGAGGTTACCCCAATTTACGGGAACGTTGGTGTTAGGTGTAGGAGACGCCTTGGTGAGTCCTTCTACGCCTGAAATGGTCTGGAGCGGGTGCTGATCTGAGGACTGCATGGGGCACTCCATCCACACCAATGTGGACTTAATCACGCGCTGCAATACACATGGTAGGCGTCGATCGTAGGGAAGAGATTCGGAAGACACCGCTGGTTTGCAGCAAATCCTAAGACGATCGAGGGGAGCGCTGGATTTGTGGTGTCAGTCTGTGCTTGTGCATGGCTCTTGCGGGTGGTCGGAACAGTCGAAAATTTCTCGGTGCGTACGAGTGAGTGGAGTCGGGCGCGATATTGGAGCTGACAGGAGCTTGTGGGCTCCGCCCATGATTTTTTAACGGCAGGTCGTTCGGTTTGCGGTAGTCGCTGGGATGGCGGGGGGCCTGGAGGCGTTCAGCGTGCAAAACGACAACCTGACGCTGCCGCTGTATATGTGGGCGATGGTTGTGCTGCTAGATGTTGTAGACGAGAGCGGGGGTGGGGCGTGAGAGCATTAGGACTGGAATTGTGTGTGGAGAGTTGGAATAGATGGCCGCCTGAGCCGCTGGAGATGAAAAGAGGATTGAGCGCGCGATGACGTCGTGGACACAGGCGCGTTCTCGCCCCGGGTAACGGGCGCTGGCCGGGGATCACTAGCTCGATAGTGGCATTCGCATCCTCAACCGTGCCTCAGCCTCCCTCTCCAAACGCCCGCTTCCTTCTCGACCTCCATGCGGCCTCTGGATGCTGCCCCTCTGCCTGTGCTCATGTTGCTCTACCTTGCCCAGTGATCACCGCTACCAGCCTGCCTGTCACCCAACGCCCTCCTCTTCCCCCGCGTTGCTGTGCCATGGACAACCGAATCCCGCCAAGCTTTCTCCGATCTGACCAGATGGTCCCAGACCTGCCCCCCATCCCGTCTACCGACGACCTTCCCTATTCTCTCGCCGTCGCAAATCCCCCCGCCATTCTCCTATCCACAATTTCTCGTCTGGCTCCCCCGTCTAAACCATCTCGTATAAAGCGGCGCCCTTCCACCGCGTCCTCGGCCCAGGACAAGCATGATTGGCTGCCTCCAGCTCCATCAGCAGGCGACTCATCGTCTACGGTCCACTTATCAGTCGCAGACGTCACAGGAGGGACCAAGGCCGCCTCGTCCGACCCCAGGGACCACAGATCTGCGACGTATGATGACTCTACCCTCGAGGAGATGAACAGGAAAGCCCATGCTGCCGTAGCCGGTCTGCGTGCAGAGGCTTCTCGGTTAGCGGGCGTAGGTGCGTTCCCATTCTTCCCACTCGCGTTGTGCCGCGTGGTTGATGGAAGCCATGCGTCCAGAGGTCCTTCCGTCACCTTTTGATTCGTCGCCCGACGAAATAGACAATCTCTCCCAAAGTGCCTCCACCGTACGCGACACGGACGTGGTCGAGCCGGATTACGATTGGGCGACTTTCATTCACGCCTACTCGGTAGGGAGGTGGGACCCGTTGAAAACTCCCCTTCCGCCGCGATCGCACCTCCATGCTCCGACCTTGCCTCGCTCAATTGCGCTCGATACCTCGGTCGGTAGCATCTGTTCGGACATCATGTTTGACTCGCCCCAACTCGACTCCGTACCGGAATGGAGGCCGGCAGAGACACCGTCCGAAGCCCCGTCCTCACGGTCAGCGCTCGCCGGCGACTTCGATTCCTCGGCCTCGAGTCCCCCGGAACGGCGAAGCAGTCAACCTGCTTCGGAACCCAACGGCGTCCCTCCACGTCTTTCCTCCATGGCTCAGTCTTCGTCGCCTTGGCTTGTTCTCACAGAGACCACGGCTGCTGGTCCTAGTAAACCCTTGAAGTCACCAAGCATTCCGCTAAACCTGGGACCTCTTTCGCACCGACTGCGCAATTCATTCGCGGATATGCGGACGACAGCGGTACATCAATCGCAATATGATCTGGAGCATTCGCGCTGTCCCATTACCCCTGCGGATGCTACCGCGACTGCGGCAGCCATTCGTCTAGCTGCTGCGCGTGTATCCGTAGCACCTCTCGCACTACCGTCGCCAGAGCACGAACTCACAGATCCATTGCGAGGCGTCACCACCGCGACGATTCCAGGATCTCATCCTGACGCGTTTGCGCACCCGGAGCATCTACCTCTCATGTCCCCAAACACCACGCGGAAAACTCGGCTGAGCAGTTTCTGGCAAGGTACGCAGGACGTGGACGAGAGCGTTGCGCTTCCATGTTCTCCTAGTACCCACCCTGGCTCACCAGCTGCTGATGACATCCCTGACGGTATGGTCTACGGCGATTCCCTCGTTCCAGAAGAGGATGCCAAGTCTGAATCCGAGTCGCGGCGCAGTTCCGGGAACGAGTCATTCATGACCGCTTTGCCACCTGCAACAGCCCCCGCACCGATGGTACCCGAACAGCCCGACGATGACTATTTCGGGAGCATAGAACCCTCCCGATACCATAGTCCCGTTAGCCACCCAGACCATCCGCCAGCTGCTGCTCCGCGGCTCGTATCCGACATTTCACGACAGGCATCTGCGCCCCCCTTCGACCCTATCCCTCAAAGTGTTCCGGCACTACCTCGGAGGATATGCTTGACACGCCAGACGAGCGCGCCTCTCCCGACCGCGTCGCTGTACGAACGACGGTCGCGATCGGCTCGTCCTGCGAGTCAGAACCAGGTGAACAGCCTGGCAGGGCGGGCGGCGAAGGAGGAGCAAATGTTTTCGGAGCTAGGGTACCTTGCACCACCGAATCCGCCGAACGAGCTCGAGCGCAGGAGGGCGCTGTACAAGTACAACATTTGGGGCACGGGTCCGGACCCAAATTTTGACAGGATTGCGCACCTTGTGAAGCTTGTGTTCAACACTCGTATCGTAGTGGTGAGCTTGATCGACGCGACGGAACAGTGAGTGCAGTACTTCGAAATCGCTTGGACGCGAGGGCTGAATGCATGATTGGGCAGGTTCTTGAAGTCAGAATGTAAGTGAGTTGTAACGATGTCGAGTGACTAGGAGATCTTACTCTCCACGTAGCCGGATTGGGATGCTCTAGCATGGCTAGGACGAGTTCATTATGTGCACATGCGATTCTGCAGCGGTGAGAACAATTTATCAGCATTCATTAAGTTGCATCCTGCTCACAGTTTTCAGGGATGACGAGCCTATGGTTATTCTGGACGCACAAGAGGACTGGCGGTTCTCCCGAAATGTATGGTTACAATGCTTTTCGACAATTTCGACATGCTAATTCCCACATTTAGCCGCTGGTTGTTGGTCACCCTCGCGTTCGCTTCTATGCAGGGTGCCCACTTAGAACGCAGGACGGTTACAACATCGGAACGTAAGTCAGGGTAACCTATACTCTGGCCTTATCTAACCGCTGAACGTTCCACCCCCGCGTGCAGTCTTGCAGTCATGGATGACACCCCCCGTCGCGAGTTCAGCCCACGTCAAAGGCATACGCTCAAAGAGTTTGCTGTACGTTCAAATCGTCTGAAGTACTCGTTATGCGGATGACGACGCTCATGGCCCCATAGCAAGTCTCTATGCGCGAACTGGAGTTGTGGAAGGACAAGATTCAGCTCCGGATACGAGACCGTATACAAAGCTCGATGGAACAGTTCACTCGGGATTGCCTCGAGGTCGACAAGCATGCAAACGAGGAGAATTCGGAGGTACGCCCACCGGCGTCAACATCGATGGAGCAGATATACATTCGCGCAGCCAAGCTCGTCAAGCGTACGCTCGATGTGGAGGGGGCGATTGTGATGGATGTCTCTCATGTCGATGTCCTCGAGACCGTTGGCGCGGAATCGTCAACGTCGCTCACCTTGCATGACGCTGATGGGGGCTCCGAGTCGCAGAGCCGGAGCTTGAGTAAAGAGCAGCACCGCAAGCTCGCCGAGTTCTTCGAGAGCTACCCGGAAGGCAAGGTCTGCGAGGGGATTGTACATGCGAGCCTGCGACCGTTCTTGCCGGCGAGGATACAGTACGTGCTAGGTGAGTGGATGCGAGCTTTGCAAGGTCACGGCGATCTCGAGAGCAGCGATCGAATATTGATTGGCCGCGATGACAGCCGTGCCAATATACAATATCGACAAGCGCCCCTTCGCACTTCTGTGCGCATATAGTACGGGCGAGCGGACGACGCCTTTCGTAAGTGCTTCGCGTACCTTGAAACCGGACCCTTTTTGTATTGATGGGCGGATCTCGTGCGCGACAAGCTTGAAGGACACGAGCTCTCGTATCTACGTGCAATCGGTCAGTCTGGCTTCTTTACTATCTCATGCGAACGTGTGTCGAGCTTAAGACTATTCAGGGGTGATCATACTGTCCGCAGTACTCAAGCGTCGAATGATTCTTGCTGACAAGGCCAAAAGCCTCTTTATCTCGAAGTCAGTTGGTCATTCCTGCAATTGAATGGCGTTGTTAACTCATGTTGAACCTAGCATCTCGCACGAGCTCCGAACTCCCCTCCATGGAGTATGTCATCGACGTTCCTGTGGCGTAATCTTCCGTTCTATCTAACGTCCTTAACAGATCCTTGCGTCTGCCGAACTGCTCGCAGAAACATCTCTCAATCACAGCCAGGCCTCGTTCTTGCAGACCGTTCAAGCGTGTGGAACATCGCTCGTGGAGACCGTGAACCATGTACTGGACTTCACGAAACTCAGCGGGAACGCCAAAGCTGGGGGTGTGGAGAACGTCATCCATCTCAGCCGGTTCGTCCTTCCACGGCGTCCCTCGGACATGTGTCGTGATAGATTTGCTGATGATCATCACCCGTCTTGTTCAGAGTCAACCTCATGCAACTGGTCGAGGAGGCAACAGAAGGTTGTTGGATAGGCCACCGTGCCAGGATGTTCACCAGCGAGATCGGGAGTGTGTACTCTCCACCAAGACATCAACATACCGCGAGCGTACCGAACCGCGACAAGCATGTGGAGACGGTGATCGACGTTGGTCACTGTGATAGTGTACGTCTCATTTCGCATTGCGCTTCACCTGAAGACACACCGACGACTCATGTTTGTCTCTTTAGGGGTGGACATTACGGTGTGAGAAAGGTGGCATTCGTCGGGTCCTGATGAACCTGTTCGGGAACAGTCTGAAGTTTACGTCGGTGAGTTGCCGGATGGTCTTCCGCAATGCTGAGCGGGTGAACTGACGGCCCCGATGAATACAGGACGGATATGTTCACGTCATGTTAAGACAGCTGCCTAACTCCGGGGACACGCCGCCAGGCAAAGTCAAGATAGAACTTTCTGTTATTGACACGGGAAAGGTACAGGATCATGAATCAGGTTTATGGGGTAGGGAAGACTGAATTGTTATTTTCTAGGGGATCAGCCAGCACTTCTTGAAGGTAAGCGCTCGTTTAGAATATATCCCTCTACAGGCTAAGGTTGCTCACCTGATTCCATAGAACCAACTCTTCCACCCGTTTTCGCAGGAGAACCCTCTACAGACAGGAACGGGGTTGGGTCTTGCTATCGTGAACAGTATCGTTCGATCACCTAGCGTCGGGGGAAAAGTGGACGTATGGAGTGCCGAAGGCGTGGGGACGGAGATCAAAGTCACCTTCACTGCAGAGCCAGTCGAAAATGCGAACGAACCCTCGTCGCAACGCGCTGAATTCGCGAAAATCTTCGACAATGCCCCTAGGCCGACGATCTCCTTTCTCTGTTTCGATGAGATGGTCCGGGGTGTCGAACTCGTAAAGAGGGTGCTGACACAGTACCTCGTGACCGACTGGCAATTCCCCCTGGCCGAGGAAGGGAAGACCGGGGATATCGTGGTGGTGAACGAAGATCCCACACCGGTCACGCTAGCCATTGAGAGCAAAGATGCTTCCCGGCCGTTCATCATTCTCTCCTCGGCACGTGGTGACCCTCGGCTGATGGCGATTGTGAACGAGTACGAGCACATCGGCGGCTTCTGCAGGATCGTGTATAAACCTGTCGGCCCGCGCCGCCTCATCTCTGCTGTCAGGCTGTCTCTGCATGCGCTGAATATCGGGAAGAGCTCGCACACCATCACTCCCTCTGGTCACATTCTCCGCCCTGGCACCTCCTCGCGGACAAGCTCGTTCGAACACGCCGACCCGGTATCTTCTATCTTGTCAAGACGCAACTCTGAAGAAACTGCCGCAGAGCATCCGACGCTGAAGCTGTCTCCCCAGAGACCACTACTGGGTCCACGGGCTATCACAGCACACCCACTGACCAGTTGGTCGCATCTGCCGGCGACTACTGAACAGGAAGAGCCGGAATCTGACTCACCGCCAAGTTCACCACGAATGTCACAAATGCCTTCAAGTCAAAGTCCGACTGTCTCGGTCGGGACGGGCGGAACGTTACTCAAGTCGTCGATCGGGACGATGGAGCCCCAGGGACCGTTGCGAGTGCTTGTAGTGGAGGACAACAGTATCTTGCGGAACTTGCTGTGAGTCCTTTTCTGCCTTGCCTCGCGTTGGCTGACAAGCTGATCGTTGTTTTCGACTCACAGTGTCAAATGGTTGCGAAATATGGTACGTGACAGTGACTCTCTAGGATGGTCGGTTCCTTATTGTCGAACTTTGGATAGGGTTATGATATCGCGAAGCAGTGGATGGTCAGGAGGGCGTCCAAACCTTCGAGACGGGCGGACGTTTCGAGTAAGGAGAACCTCCGCTTAGGGTTGAGATTAGCACTGAGCATATTCTCTTCAGTGTCGTGCTTCTCGACCTCTCCATGCCTATCTTGGACGGTGTCGGCGCCACGGCACGGATGCGGGAGATCGAATCTATGCGAAGGCAGGAGAATCAGCCCGGGTCCCAACCTACCCGTATCCTGGCTCTCACTGGCATGTCGTCGCTCGAAGACAAGCGGCGAGCGTTCGAGGCGGGCGTTGACGGATAGTAAGTCCATACAGAAGAACGTTCATAATGCATACTAAGCTTCTGGTAGCCTCGTCAAACCTGTTGCGTTCAAAACACTCGACTCTATGTTCCAGAAACTGGGGGTGTCATGACCTCCACTTACCCAACGAACGTCAGACGCATCTTCGGGGCACACCTTACACGTCATTGCATATTAGTCTCATCCACGTCTTGCCGTTTCGACGCAGCCATGCCATCATACGCGCATACCTTACACTCCCCTGCATAGCGTATACATCGTGAGCAGACCTTTCCCCCACAACATTACCTCATCGCCCACTGTCAACCTGGCTTGGCTCCACATTTAGCCTCATCTCTCTTGCACAACATACCACTCTGGCATCGTTCATCCCCAGCATTATACCTGGCCCACCAATGCTCAATAAACCTGTGGGCTCCTTGCATCGTACTTTTTGGTCCAGCTCACCATGTCTCGCACTACTGTAGCTCCATAGTCCTCTCTCCTCTCTGGTTTGCGTCTCTCAGTGTTTATTGCTACGGACTCGTCTCATCTAGACATAGCTAATTGTATTTGTCCTGGATGCCATCATACTTCTTCCTTGTCCATGCTTCTACGACCACATTTGGTGGCTGCATTCGGAGTATCCCGGCTAACCCGGGGCGAGACCCCATGGCGATGTTTGGGTTATTCAAACGAAATAACGACTCGGGGTGGATCAAAGGAAACCACACAGCCTTTACGGCCAACAGCATCCATGACAGAAAGTACGGTACTCATTTGGGCGCGATTCCATGTTCTAGGATGTGGCGCGCCGTCTGGAAGCAGTCTGCGAGCGCTCATCGTCCTGGCACAAGCAATCCACACTCCAATAGGTAGCCCATCCAAAAGATGCACTCTCGACCAGACTGCCGGCAATTGGGACGTTCAACGCAGGATGCAGGACTACTGCAGGTTGAAAACAAGACTGGCGCAGTTTGAGCGAAACAAGCCCCCCACGGGCGCCTATCCGCATGGCGCGATCGTTGCATGTGGAGGTGCACGTGATGTGGGGATATTGTGAATGGCTCGACTGAGCTCTCTTTCCCTTGCCAAAAGCCAAAAGCTCGCCCGACGTCCTCCGCGCTCGTCTGGCCAGCATACATATACTCTATCCTCCATTCTACCTCTCCTCTTCACCTCTTGTTCTCTCTAGACCATGGCCGCGACCAGCTCCGCCAAGCAGGCGCCCGCCTACGATCTCCCTACCCCCGAGCCCGATTCTCCTGCCCTGACTCGATCCAGGCAACCCTATCGCTTCTCAACTCTCTGCGCCACTGTAGATTCTCCAGATGGCGACCACAAGGACCAGCATGGCAGTTCTAGCGTGCCGATCTACCAGACCGCGACGTTCAAGGGTGTTGGAAACCAGTATGACTATACCCGCAGCGGGAACCCGACCAGGACCCACCTAGGTATGCCGTTATTTCTGCTTTGCGCATCAACGAATTTTCGAGTGCCGCACTTTGAGTTTGCGCGGAGAAGCATCAACATGGCGTCAGATGCGTCGACATTTTTGCAACATTTTGCGCCACATTATCTCCACCGCGCTCTATTGAGATCAGGAATAAGCTTCCACCCGCGAAGGCACACGTCGAAGCCTCATGCTGGTCGCGATAGAAAAGCTCATTTCCTATTCACAGAGCATCACGTTGCGAAGATATCCTCCGCCGCACACGCCTTCGCCGTGTCGAGCGGCATGGCTGCCCTAGACGTAATCACCCGGCTGCTCAAGCCTGGGTGCGAAGTCATCGCCGGCGACGATCTCTATGGTGGAACGAACCGCCTGCTTGCATACCTCCGCACGCACATGGGTGTAACAGTACACCATGTTGACACCACTGTTGCCGACTCAGTCATTCCGGTCCTCAATCCGGGGAAGACTGCTATGGTCCTCCTGGAGTCCCCGACCAACCCGCTTCTTAAGATTGTGGACATCGCACGCATTAGCGCGTTGGTGAAGGAGAAATGCGAGGATGCGGTGGTTGTGGTTGACAACACTATGATGAGCCCTTACCTGCAGCGGCCATTGGAGCACGGCGCGGATATCGTGTATGACAGTGCGACCAAATACCTCAGCGGACACCACGACCTCATGGCTGGTGTGATCACTTGCAACCGCGACGACTTGGCCAAGGTACGTTACGAGCTTTTCTCATCGCATGCAGTTTTGATAATGTTGCGTGAAGGAAATCGCTTTCGTGATCAACTCGGTCGGAAATGCGCTCACCCCCTTCGACTCATTCCTCCTTCTTCGGGGGACCAAGACGTTGGCGATTCGTATGGACCGTCAGCAGTCCACCGCTATGCTTGTTGCGCAGATGCTGTCAAAGCTCGGGTTTGTCACCCATTATCCTGGGCTTCCCAACCATCCGGGCAAGGAAATCCACGACCGGATTTCCGACGGTAGGCTGACCCAGTCGTGATTCTGCTATTATTTGCTGATGAAACTACATGGCACTGCAGGCTACGGTGCCGTATTGTCCTTTGAGACGGGCGACAAGGAACTGAGTGAACGTATCGTTGCCGCGACTCGCCTCTGGGGCATCAGTGTGAGCTTCGGCTGCGTGAACAGTCTGATCAGCATGCCCTGCGTGATGTCGTGAGTATCACTCAAATTCAAATCCCCGCCACCGATCGTCTCGAGCACCCCGCCGACGTTGACGGCTATTTATTCCAGGCACGCCTCTATCGACCCTGCCATCCGGGCTGCTCGCGGTCTTCCTGAGGATTTGATCCGCTTGTGTGTCGGGATCGAGGACCCCGCGGATCTATTGGACGATCTGCGCCATGCCCTCGTAGAGGCGGGGGCTATTACCTTCGCTGCTAACGACTATGTCCGAATTCCCAACCCGATTAGCCGTGCTGTGGAGAAACTCGCCCTGGGCGAGGCTCGTACTGCGCGCCCGCAGGACCGTCGGGAATGGTTCGTCAGCGCTCCGGGCAAGGTTATCCTTTTTGGAGAGCACGCAGTCGTACATGGTGTTGTGAGCATATGCATATATGCGTCTTTTTGCCCAACACCGTACTCACACTTCCTTCCAGACTGCGGTAGCGGCTTCGCTAGATCTGCGGTGTTACGGTCTAACGTCGCCGCGATACGATGGCAAAGTGTCAGTGCACTTCGCGGATATCGGTGACTATAAGCACGAGTGGGACATAGAGGATCTACCCTGGGATGTTGTTGTCCCCATACCCAAAGGCAGTGACCACCCTGATGCGTTGGACCAGCGTGTTGTGGATGCAATCAAGGCCAGGGCTCTCCCTCCAGACATGTCCCCAAAGAGCCAGGCGGCAGCAGTTGCGTTTTTGTACCTCTACATGATGATGACGTACGGAGGTGACCGGTCAGTTTGTCCACTTGCTCTGCTCGTCATGACGTTGCATCTAACGTTCGTTCGTCGCAGACCATCGTTCCATATCGTCGTCCGCTCGACACTCCCCATCGGCGCCGGACTCGGGTCCTCTGCGTCATTCTCGGTCTGCATAGCGACCGCGCTCCTCATCCTTCACGGTCGCATTGATCTCCCCACTGTTCCTCCTCCGTCGCGCGAGCCTGCCGCGCCTGGTGACCCAGGCCACGTGCACGTGTCACACGGCGGGCGACGCGCCATCCCCCCAGAAATCGCCGAGGAAACGAAATCGCTGGGCGTTCGTCGCAGAGAAGGTCCTGCACGGGAACCCGTCCGGGGTCGACAACTCGGTCGCTGTCTACGGTGGCGCGCTTGCATACGTGCGTCCAGGTTTCGGCAAGCGCAGCGGCATGGACCAGATCCAGGGCTTCAAGAGCCTCAAGTTCCTGCTCGTCGACTCGAAGGTGCCGCGCGACACGAAGGCGCTCGTCGCCGGGGTCGCGCGCAAGAAGGCGGCGGAGCCTGTGGTCGTCGGCCAGCTGCTCGAAGCCATCCAGGCGATCAGCAACGAGGCGCGCCGCGCGCTCGCGGACCCGGATGTTCCGCGCGACGTTCTTCTTTCAGGGCTTTCTGTACGTTTTGAAAGCCGACTTGCGTCGCTCTTATGCTGACACGATCACCAACAGGCCCTCATCGATGAGAACCACGCGCATCTAGTTCAGCTTGGCGTATCGCACCCTTCGCTCGAGGCTATCCGGTCGAAGACCGCTGCCACTCCGTACGCCTTGAGCACGAAGCTCACCGGTGCCGGCGGTGGAGGTTGTGCTGTGACGCTTGTCCCGGATGGTGGGTCCTAATTCACACGTGGGCAAATTAAGAAACGCTAATCAAAATCCTGTCTGCAGATTTCCAGGATGAGAAGTTGCAAGCGCTCATCTCCGCCCTCTTCACGGATGGCTACCAGCCATATATAACCGCCGTCGGTGGCTCAGGTCTTGGCATCCTCTCGCCGTATGACGACATCGTAGCCGACCCGGACGCCGATTCACCGCCTCTCTCCCCACCCGCAACGCCAGATCCGAACAGGGAGGATAGTCTGGATGTGACGCCCCAGCCGTCAATTCGGAACGGCTTCGAGACCATCACTACTCTCGAGCTGCCACAGTGGGCATCCGACCGCGGCAAGTGGCTGTATGTATGAAAAGCCCGCATATATGCTATCTGTACTATATACTACATGTCTATGCGCAAGATGTTAGCGCACATTCCACCAAGGTCGCGAATGATTCCCTTACGACTGGCGGTTGACCTTTTTTTCGCATCGATCTCTATGCACTCCACTGCGCCCACCAGAGCTCCCCTGCACCCTCCTGTCCTTTTCCTTCAAGGACTTCAACTCGGATTTCGTTCCCTGGTGGGACGAATATGACGCTGCCTTCATCTAAGTCCAAACATTCTCCTCGCTTCTTCGAGCTTGCTGACACTCTAACCTTGCCTCGGATGACAATGCCGATGGTCGGAGTCTGGATAGGCTCCAGGACCTCCTCCTTCGCCTTCAAGGTGCTGAGGAACGTCCCAACTACAACATAGTCCTCCGAGGGTGGGCCGTATTTTACGGACCGATGCTGTCGGCCTTGACTATAACGTTGTGCGGGGAGAGCCCAGTGGGAGGTAGGGCGGGAAGTAAAGGTGAGCAGACTGATGGAGGAGCGTACTTGCGTTGTAAGCGGAGGTGGGGAGTCTTCAGTTGTGGCGCTGGCCACGTTTTCGGGCTCAGAAATTGCCTTGCACTCGATGATGTCTGGAAAGTTTATCAGAAATGCACTGCTAAGAAAGCGTGAGAGCCATGCACCTCCTTCCATGTACGCATACGCCTCATCTGCGCCGATGTAAAGTGCTTCGCCCTTTCTGAGTTTCGCAAAGTTCATGAAGAATGTGGTGGCTAGGACCCCGACATCTCCAGGATACTGTGCGTTCACCTTCATGAAGAGTCTGAAAAGAAACTCGCTTTCTCGCGAGCCGAGGACATATGCACCGTTCTGCATCATTCGTTCTTGCAGTTTCTTCACAACGGCAGCGACCTCCTCCCGTGCCTCTGCTCCGCGATTCAGGAGCTTCGCATACACCTGCTTGAGAAGCTCGTTTGACGGGCTCTGGGTGAACTTGATGACTAGTGCAGGTTCATCGATGGCGGCTACCAACTCGGGAATCTTCTCGAGAAACGCCTTGATCTCCTCCAAAGGACGAAACCCGACGAACCCCATGAATGCAGTGTCAGGGTCATCGACCTCTGCATGACCCACGGTTGCCCTCCCTTCTCCCTTGTACTGTGCCCGTGTAATGCAGAGCGGTTCCCCGAGAGCGATGGCGATTTGTGGCTTGTGGAAGCTGGCATCGATGAAGCTATCGGGAGCCGACTGGCGGAGCTGCCCTGCCAGTCCCTTCAAGTCAGGGTGCGCCTGGAGAGGAGCCATCTTCCGGATCGAGAGGATGCGGATGCAGTAAGGAATCCGTGTCGTCGAAGACGGCGTATCGGAAAGCTTCTCTCCCAAATAGGCCTTTGTATCGGTCGAGATGAGGTCGAGCAGCGAACGCGACGGAGAGTCGAATAGGTGGGCCGTCAGTGGACCATTGTGATGAGTGCCTACGCATATCTGCCGCATATACTTGTCAAGCAGCCATAAAGCTGGATGATATCGAGCCAGTAAGCGTACCTCTCCATAGCATTTCCCCTCATCCACACGAAAGCTCGGACCGACAGCGTTAGGGCCAAGGCGAGCCGCGAGAGAAGAGCTGCCCTGTCTGCCCCAGTCGTACTCCCCCATGGCCGCCTGGAGACGGATGATATGTTTATGGTCGGACATGTCGAGAATGAGGTTGCGCGTGGGGAGATTGAGGGGTGTAGGTGGGTCGTGTTGTCGCTAGGGGATGCAAGTCCGACTTGGGATGAGATGACGGGACCCATGACATCATCACTCGCTCGTCGCGTCGCCGAAACAGGCAATCAGCCTGCCTTTCCGAGAGTCGACGAGGCTCGTGAAGGGAAGAGCACACCCGAGAAGTGGTAACCTTCTGTTTCCAGTTCGCATGTGCTCTGTGCGGAAGGCTGGGAATGCCGCCGCTTCTCGGGGATCGTGTTTGCTTCCCCGTTTGGTGAGCCCCTGAGCAGGAAGCGGTGCCGTGGTCGACTCGAGGTGAGGGATTGCTAACGCAGAAACATCAAACTGTTTGGCATGCGTGATTTGGATGAACCACCCCAACCTACAAAATCAACCCCCAGTAACCGATCCCCAATGCACCATTCATCCCGGAAGAACCCAACATCCAGACATGTCGCTCGGCATTGACATATGCAGACGCAACCCGAGAGCCCAAAGAAGCGTACCAGGCTCGTCCACCCTACAACTCCAACAAACAAGCCACAACAGCCATCCACACGTCGATCCGAGTCCGCCGGCATCGTTCGCACCTTCGTACCGTCTGTGGTCTGCGGTTAGTCGTCGGGGGTGCCGGGGGCAGAGAGCCCCGACCCCTCCCCGCCGTCCGACGCGCTGACCGTGCCCTCGCGCTCCTTCCCCTTCCCCATGTCCGACGCCCCCTTCAGCACGCTCCTCGGCCGCCGCTGCCCGATCGGCGAACGTATGCGCTGCGCCTTGTCCGCGCCCCGTCTCTTGGGCGGGCCCGCCGGGTACACGCACTGGAGGGCGCGGGCCTTGGCCGTGCGGCGCGTCTTGTCCGCCGCGCGCTGGCAGTTGTAGCATGTTGGCTGAGCGCCGTCGCATCGTAGCTTTCGGACGCGGCTGTGTTCCGGCAGACGTAATGATGATAAGGGTCAGCAATCGGCGTACAATCGCGGCGTTCTAGACGGAGACGGTGGCGAGGACGGAGGCGTGGCGCTGGGCCACTCGGGCTGCAGTCTCGGGGGCGGGGTCGAGTACAGGTGCTTACCATCGCTCACATGCGGCGTAGACACGCTCCCGGGGCTTCCCATCGACGCGCAGGGGCTGCGTGGGGTCGAGCGCGATCGTCGGGCGCGTCCGGTGCGGCTTCATGTCGACGTTCAGGGTGTCGGTCGGCGGCATGGGCGACGACGGCGCGGAGGAGTAGAACTCGACGTCGTACGAGTGGTCGCCGGTCGGCGTCCCGCCGCGGCTCGCAAACCACGAGCCTGTATTTTGTTGTTGGTGGTGGGGGAAGGGGTCGTGGAGAAGGATGCTGCTCGACGAGTGTGTGCCTGGAGGGAGCTCCGCTATATCGCGGCTAAGTGTCGGGAATATGGGTTTTCGGTCCGCGTCTGTATCGACCGGAGGGGTGAGCGCGAGGGTCGCATTCGGGTATTGCTCATCGAGAAGGGATTGGAGAGTGGAGGCGGTTGACGGGAGAGGGTCCGAGTATATTCGCGGGTCCCACCCGTGGCCTTGAGCCACTAGTGCGTCTGCCCAAGACACTACAATGTAGCGTGGTGTCGGTGGCGAGGAATCTGTGAACGAAAGGCTGCCGAGGTCTAGCTCGGGCAGCGAGCGGGTACTCTGGGGTTGGCTCAGAGTGGCGGGGGGAGATGGCATTATGGAGTCCTAGATGTTTTGCGTGCTTAAGGCGAAGGTTCAGATGCAAGGAGTATAAAAAGCGAAGAGGGCGGTCGGAAATGCCTGCCCACCTACAGTTTAAGTTTGCCACTAGTGCTGCCTGCCGCTGTATGTTTCGTGGGGTGGTGCCAAGTTTGCGGCAGAGGAGATGACGGACCATCGCCGAAGACGAGGCCGTCTGGATGCACATGTTTGGCAAGAGACTGGACCGAGGGATGTCCTGTATTGTGCATGGCTGTGAGGGATCGGAGCGTTAGTCTGAACGAGGTGCGGACGACTGACCAACTGTCATCTCACCAACACGGATGTTATACGATGGTGGGAAATTTAGAAGCTCGGCGATAGAACCATCGGTTTTTTGAGGAAGGAGGACGGGCCCATGAGCCTTAGCTTCTTTCTTGGGCGGGATAGGATCGACCAGCTGTTCCCCTACCCCAGGACCACAAAATAGATTGTCAGGTTCGAGCCATCGGCGTACAAAAGCCTTTGAGTCGCAGCCACGGTAGACGCCGGAGATTGGCATGTTGTGACAAGCGAACCGGCAGAAAGCGTAATGGTGGAGTCGCTGCTATAGTCGTTGAGTCGTCGTAACGCCTCGAGGCGCAGGACCGTCTCTCGAGCGCGATCGCAGCGTTAGTCAAAATGACAAATTGCAATACAGTGAACTTGTGCGCCGGGCATGACGTGCGTTCGGCTGGAAGAGTTGGTGCAGTTGGTGCAGTCGCGCCGGGCAACAGGAGGGATTCGAAAGTGATCGACACATGCCGGGTGATAAACGACCGGAAGATCAGGGCGTTTGGGGGCTGAGCTTAAAGTCGATGCTCGGGGAACCCCACATCGGCATGCATATGGAGAGGAGCGGTTTGGACGCTCGGCGTACTCAGGAACGATACAGTAGCAGATTGTCATGGAAAAGCCTGGTTGGCGATCTCAAGTCCGGAGTTTTGAGGACATAGTTGGAATGGATCTGGATAATCGCAGAACGTACGACGGACCGGGCTGAGCTAGAGCGGAAGGTCGGAGAGCCAAGATACGATAGAGCAGGATAGAATTGCACAGCCCCGGTGAAGGATATCAGCGAGAGCACAGCCAAAGATCGAGCTGTGTTGGTTCCCGCGAGCCATGCACGCATAGATTTGGTTGGCATCCGCGGCCGTCGTTCTTGGATAGAATTCAATGAAGCAGGGAACGACATTGTGCTCAGGGGAGGCAGATCGCATGGGGAAGTAACAGCGTGTTGATAGGATTGAACGGTGGGCGGATATTAATGACGGCTGGAGGTCAGAGGGGGAGCAACGACAGAACATGGATGATGGCCGATCGCGAGTGTGCAGGCTGGGATGACCGGCGATTCATATTGCGGAGGTCTTGCGAACTCCATCCAGTTGGCGTGGGTGTGGTTGAAAGGCAGGGACAGTTCAGAGGCAGATATCCAAGATACTGGAGCAGCAACGTTCATGGGGACATAACACACTCCTGGCCCAAACGTCGCACATGTCCGAGTCTCCTCCTCCGCTCCCATGGCAGGCGCCCGACTCAAGTACTCGGCGCGACGCGTCGTGTCACAGGAGGTCACGATGCGTGACCGACCGTGACCGACGCGTCAGAACGCCAGTAGGCGCCGATGCCAGTGGGTGGCGACGTCGGCTCGGAGCTGCTCTGCAAGTCTCTGCATCGTCGTCGCTGAGCATCCATCATCCGCACACAGCATGTCTCTCTGGGTTGACAAGGTGTGTACCGCTGGCCTTCTCCGGTGTCCTGTCCTCATAACCTCGCCGTGTCACCCTCAGCACCGGCCTCGTTCTCTCGACCAACTCCACTACCACCATCAGCTCTCCGCACGACTCAAAGCTCTTGTAGGTCATGTCTCCTCTCAGTGTTGTACGCATCAAATTGCTGAAGTGATCCCAGGCTGCGTCAGGAGACTTCCCTCATATGCTATTTATGGTCCCTCCGGCGCGGGCAAGAAAACCAGGATAGCGGGCACCCTGCTCGAGCTCTTCGGAAAGGGCGTAGAAAGGGTACGTCTCCCCACACCTTAATCGCCATTCTGACCCTCAGCCAACATACTCTACGTCATCTTGGTGTCTCTAGCTCAAAATCGACCAACGCGTCTTCCTCACTCCTACAAAACGCAAGCTAGACGTCAACATCGTCCAGAGTAACTACCACATAGAGATCACCCCTAGGTCAGTCTTGTCATAATCCTCCCCGCATATGCTGTGAGCTGAGTGTGGAATCCACAACTAGCGAAGTGGGAAACTATGACCGCGTCGTCATCCAGGAGATCTTGAAGGAGATCGCGCAAACACAACAGGTGGACCTCAGCGCGAAGCAGAAGTTCAAGCGTGCGTCCTGGTTATCTTTGTCCCAGCATTTGGCACCAATCATCTCTCCTCCGCTGTGCGTCACAGTCGTCGTCATCCACGAAGCAGACTCCCTCACACGCGACGCCCAAGCCGCCCTCCGTCGAACGATGGAGAAGTACATGTCCAACATGCGTCTCATCCTCTGCGCCAACAGCACCAGCAAGCTCATCGCCCCCATCCGCTCACGCTGTCTCCTCCTCCGCGTGGCGGCCCCTGACACAAAAGAGGTGCGTGTCCGCATCCCCCCCGCTGCACATGCACATCTATCAAGTCTCGCGGCCCCGTTTCCTCGTGTACTGCTTCCGCGCCTCCGGCAGGCATATCGCCGGGCGAGACACAGGTGCTAACGTCAAGTCCCGGGCGCAGATGCAGACTGTCTTGGACCACGTCGCGCATAGCGAGGGCTTCGCGATCCCCGACGACACCGCGAAGCTCATCGCCGAGGATGCCAACGGCAACATGCGCAAGGCACTCCTCGTCCTCGAGGCCCTCAAGATGCAAAAGTGCGCGTGCAACCCAGTTCTATTCGCCCTTCACACACGCGCGAGTGCCTGCCGCTGACTAGCAACCCGTCCGCGCCGACAGCACGGACCTCTCATCGAGCTCCCTGAGCATCGCGAAGCCCGACTGGGAGACGTATTGCCACAAGGTCGCGGACATGATCATCCAGGAGCAGAGCCCGGCGCGCGTGATGGAGGTCCGCGCCAAGCTCTATGAGCTCCTAAGCCATTGCATCCCTCCGTCGATTATAATCAAGGTACGCCCTACCCCCTGTTTCGGCGCGCTGTTCCTGATAGTTGACGAGCGGACGTGGTTACAGACGATCGCAGACAAAGTCGTCGACCAGGTCGACGAGGCGCTCAAGGCGGACATCATGCACTGGGCAGCCATCTACGTACGTCGGATTCCCTGTTTTCGCCCCCTCCCGTTCCCCCTAGCGTCCTTGCCACCCTTGTTACGCAGGCGTGTTCTCAATTGTCACGCTGACATTGACCTGATCGTTCTGTGATGCAGGAGGCACGCATGCGCGTTGGCAACAAGAAAATCTTCCACCTGGAGGCGTGGGTGGTTAAGGTCATGAGCCTCTACAAGGTGAGCATTATCCTGGCACCCAATGACAATGACTTGTCCCGAGCACTGACGTCAACCAACTTCGTCACAGCACTTCTTCTTTGGCTTCGACATGGAGGCCGGATTCGACGACTTTTGAAGTACGGTGACGTCTTTGAGGCTTGGTTTTTGTCGTTGTTTTGCTGTCCATAGTCCAGTCGCCTGCACATAGAGATGCGTGCCGTGTTGTATTGATATATCCGGGTATATATTGTATAGTAGTTTACACATAAATCAAATCACGTTCGGCCACCATCCCCAGACCACGCACGGTACACGAACCTATGTACGTATGCGACTGCGTCGGGGTGTATCGTTCCGGTAGACCACCACCAGCACCACGAGAACCTGTAGCAAAGCATGAACATCGTAATCCGATCCCGGAAACATGAGCAAGCATTGGCAACTGAACATGTGCTGAGCAGTGGTATCAAATGTCCCTGTCCACGCAATCCCCCGAACCTCCGGCCTAACATACGTAGCCGGCGCGGCAAGGCAAAATATCCTACAACCTTCAAGCAATTGCAGCCGGGTGTTCATCACCCCTCGTCTTCGCTTCCTCCGTCATCTTCTGGGGCGCCTCCGAAATCCGCGAGGTCGAGATCCATGCCGCCGTTCCATTCGCGCTCCCATAAGGGCACGCCGGACGCATCCAGCTGGCCCAGGTCAACCGGTAAAGCTGGATGCCCGAGGGGAAGCATGCCCCGAGCAAGCTCCAACCGCTGTTGCAGGGCGCTGCGTTCGGCAATGAGGCCGGTGATGTAGTCGATCGCTGATGAGAAGACAGGGATGAGCACAAGAATACTTCAGAAACGCGATGACAGAGATTAGGAACAAACTCAGGAATTAAGAAAATAGCGTCGGCAGGACACGGAAAGCAGACGCGAGTAGCAAGCGACTCATACGCACTCTTCTGCAGCACCACGTTCTCACTCCGCGGCCCTGCTCGCCCATCCGGCTTCTCCACCTCCCCCCTTCCTTTCTTCTTCTTCCCCTTGTCTCCGCCCCTCGTCCTGCTGTTGCTGCTGCCCTTCCCGTCCACATCTTCAAAGCCGTCGAGATCCCGCTCACGCGTCTTCGCCCGTTCGCGCTCCTCCTCCGCCTTGATGGCCTCCCTCAGGGACGGCACGACCTCGCATAGCGACTCGTACCCCCGTCGGATATTCGCCCGCCGCTTCTGCTCGCTCTGGATGTGGTTCGCGCGCTTCTGCGACGGCGACAGCAGCGTCCCCTTTCCGTTCGCGTTCGCCCCCCGCCGTTGATGGCCCCGTTGCTGGTGATGGTGCTGGTGCCGCCCCCGCTCGGCGCAGGGGTGCTTCTGCTGTGGGCCTGAGTCTGAGACGGACCGCCTCGGCGTGGCCGCGCCGGCCCGGACCCAGTCCCCGACTGCGAGTCGGCGTCAGGGGCCGAGGCCGGGGCCGGAGCTGACGACGATGGGGAGGAGCGGGCGCGTTTGGAGGAGCCGGGATCCGTCGCAGACGTCGGGAGCGGGCGTTTCGTCGACGTGGATGACTGCATCGAGGGCGCCGAGGCCGATGAGGGGATAGGGCCGAGTCGCGTTTGCGCACCTCCGTCGTGTCCTTTCGCTCCTGCGAAGGTGGCGACAGGAATCGGCGGTAGCGTGTAGCCTGAGCCTGGCACTGGGCCAGCAGACTGGCCTGAGGGGTGGTCATAGTTGCGCAGAGGGGGGACGTGGGCATGGGGGGCCTGCGAGGGGTTACGTTCGGCGGGGAAGATGGTGCTGAACGAGGAGTCGGACGCGGTTAGTCGTTCGGGTGGGTGGTCTGGAGATCGCGAAACGTTAGCAATGAGAAGAGCGGTTCAGGACGCGGATTGTGGTCGGGGGATGGTCAGACGGCCGGGTGATTCCCTGGAGGACTTACCGGCAGACGCTGACAGACGCGACGAACCTGATTCGGCTGCAGGTATGCTGGGCCAGTAGCTGGGATTGTTTGGCGGAAGGTTTGGGATGTGAACGGGATGTGGCCCACGGAGGACAGCGGGGTCAGGGCGGTGGGCGGATGAGACGGGGACGTCTAAAGACATGAGGTCTTTTGTCCTTTTTGCGAGGGACTCTCTGCCCTGGAGGTGGGGAACACGGTCAGCGACGCTTGGGTCGACTGAGCCATCTGGGCTGATGGAGGAGTCGAGGTCGACGGCAGAGAGGAAGGAGGTGAAGTAGACGGATTCCGAGGGCGAGAAGAGAGCCATGGAGGGCTCCCGTAAGAGTGTTTCTACCCCGCACCGAACTCAAGAGGCTTGTGATATTTTCCCCGCCCTCCCCTGAGACGCCCGGCATCCCCCGCCCGCCGCCACTCCATTCCGAGGCTCGTTTCCTCATCCAGCGATCGCTCACATTCCCGTCCTTCCCCTGCCCACCCTGGCCATGCTCCCCCGACGATCTCCTCACACGCTCCCAAGACGGGTTCCATACGGCTATCCGCATACTGAATATCGGCCATCCTCAGTGCCGCCCCATGTGCTCACCTAGAGCTTCTGACGACCGTCTCCTGGCAAGTTCAGCTGTTCATCTTTTCCCGGTAACGACACGACCACATGTGGCCAGTCGAGCTTGTATGAGTTAGAACATGCCTAAATTCACCCGGTCATATCTGATGCCGACTGCCCGCAAGAAAACCCGGTACTTGGTTAGAGTGCTCCAGACCAAATGTGCCCCAGGCAGCTGACATGAGAACCTCAGAAAATGTCGCTGAGATGAGGGCTTTGATCCACATTAACTTGCGCACCAGTCGTCATAGGGTAGGGAAATTTGTGGACAGTGCCGCAATATGCGTTTCAACATAAGTCCTGTCTTCCTTAAGATCGTTCACCAAGCAGAAACCAGGCAGATAAATGAACCATGACCCTTCCCTAAGCATGATATATAGTTATACATGTGCGGAACGTAACAAAATCGATCCAGGTATTGGTACAGCTATACTCCGGAGCCTGCAAGAGTGTCCTCCCAGGTCTCGTCCATACTCCACGCAGCAGACAAATGACCACCCTCATACTCGACCACCGTCGTCCGCTTGTAGGTGTTGACCAGGAATCTCGACATGTTGAACATGCTCGTGTCCCCCTTCCCAACCGCGATTACGACCTGCTTCCGCTGGTGGTCCTCGTCCAGGTCCCCGATCCGGAACCCCCAATCCGAATGCAGCGCGTCCGCGGTCCCCAGGAAGCCGTCCCACCCATGGCTCACGCTCCGCACCATCCCCTGCGCCATCCTCCGCTCGAAGTCACCTTCGGGTGCGCCGCGCCGCTCGCGCCACTCCGCAAACCGCGCCTTCTCCTTCTCGTCCATGTTGTCGAAGTACAGCCCGCGGAGGAAGCGCTCCGCCGTCGCCGTGTCCTTGAGCTTGCCCTGGATCGCCATCTTGGCGGAGCGCAGAATGAGGTTGAACGGGACGATGCGCGACGGCGCACCCACGCTGAGCCAGTCCTGCCACTTCAGCGACTTGTTGTAGTTCGGGTCTTCAAGGGGTGGGCTCATGGGAGCCAGGAGCATTACCGCGACGATGTGCTTGCCGAACGGGAACTTGTCGTACGGCGCACCGAAGATCACTTGAGCTGGGCACGTCCCGAACGAGCCACCTGCTACATAGATGCGCATCCGCGAGGTAGCGGGATTGTGATCAGGGTAGAGGTGCTCGAGGATGGCTCGTGTGTCCGCGACGACCGCCTCTGGGAAGGTGGTACCGGGGGCCAAGGGCGAGGTGTCTCCCCATCCCGGGAGGGTCGGCGCGATGAAGCGTGCGTTACGCGAGCGGATGGGTCCTGGGGGATTTGAAGCATCGCCGACACTGAAGAGACCGTGAAACCAGAGAATGACGGTTTCGCTATCTTGTGGTCCAACATGCGAGTAGGAAACGATGCGCCCGCCGGCGAGGGTGAGGGTACCTTCCTGTGCAGCCCATCGGTCGTCGTGGGCATGGGCTGTCTCATTGACAGCGACGGTAGGTGCAGGCTGCTCTGCGATGGTAGTCGAAGACATTGAAAGCATGAGTCACAGGTGTTAGTCCCGCTGTTGACGAACGCAGCTTTATATTGAGCCACAAGCTGCGGGTTGGAAATGTATACAGTCCTTGTCCGGCACTGCACAGCACCCGCAGCCCTAGGAGGCTAGCCGATGGGCTCGGTGACACGGTCTGTCCAATATGTCGGATTACGGGGTTCATGTGCCCAAGAGCAGGCTGACAGAATTGACTCGATCCCTGTGGCGCAGCACACCTCATCTGTAGAAGGCCTAAATGTGTATACGCACCCATAGGATCCGGAGGTCTGGCCAACTGCACGTGTAGAGGAAACGTCATTTGACTGCAAAGCAGCGTTCGTTCAAGTCGTGCGAGGGAGACAAGCATATAGGCGTGAGGCTGGCGCATGAGCAATTCAAAAAGATGCGTCTGATCGTGGATAATGCAAGGACGTCAAGGATATGCCAAAATTGCGGGCCGTACTTATTCAACCAAAGGTGAACATGAAGCAATTCCCCTCTATATCAGCAGGTACTTAGTTCCCGCAGGTCGCGTTCCACCGCGCATCGCCCCACGAGTGCTGTGCGCTGGCGGCGTTCGAGGAGACAAAGTCGTCCAGCGCGCACGATCCGTAGCGCTTGTCGACCGTCTTGCACCCCACGAGCGGCATCGGCGCCTCGTTGAGCGCAAGGCGCACCTGCGGGCCGCTGAACGACTTGGTACATGAGAACTTCTCCCACACCATCTGCGCCGCGAACTGCACTTGGTACGACGTGCGCCACTTGCGGTTGGGCGGCACGGGGCCCTTGGCGGAGAGCGGCGGCGTGTCCTTCGCGAGCCCGAGCGCGGTCATCGCGAGGTCGATCGTCGTGTCGTGTCCGAACTCGAGGTAGATAGGCTTCGCGTCCCCAGTCGAGTTCGTGAAGCGCTCGACGACCTTCTGCACAAGGAGGCCGCCGAGGACGGGGCCCATGGGGGCGGGGAGGTTGTAGCCGAAGGCGCCGTCCATGAGGAGGTCGAGCTCGTACTCGAAGTCCTCGATCTCGCTCGGGGTGAACACGTCGCACCAAGGGGAAACGCCATGGGCGGCAAGGTCGTATGCGCAGGCATACAGCGCGCCGTGCACGTTGTCGTTGGTCAGATTGACACCGGGGAGAAGCTTGTTAAGACGCTTCGCGATCGGGGGCAGGTAGATCGCGCCCCACTCGATCGTGGCCTGAAATTCCAAAAGAACCGTTCAGCACGGCCTCATGCGGACTGTAAAGCAATGTATGGGCACGCACGTTGTTGCCGTAGGCATACTGCCAGTTTTCGCAGGTGTCCATGGGGGTGATCCATGAGGGGGTCGTCGAGTTCTCCGCGATCGTCGAGAACTCAGTCGCGTTGAGCGTCGCCCAGCTCCTGCCGAAGTAGCCCTGAGCGAACCACTGCGCGGACTCAACAACACGGTCCTGGAGGCCCGCGAGGATGCTGTCCGCCTGCAACTGAGGGTACTTTAAGCGGAAGCTGCCGGGCGTTCGCAACGGGGGTTACGCCGAAGCGCAGTTGCGAAGGAGTGAATGACGACGAAATGACGTGCGGTAGGCGGGAAGACACAGGAAGCAAGTCGTTAGCAAACCAGCGCGGATGCATTTCCTAGGAGACGGACACGCACTCGACACCATGTTGGAAGAGCTGCAACCGACCGGGCGCGGTGAGGTCATCGTGGCCTAAAGTGGAGATGTAGCCGTCCTTCAAGAACTGCAGGTTCTCGGGAAGGTGTGCCTTTTGGATGGCCGCGGACGAATTACCGAGTGTCGCCACGAGGTCGGTGATGAACACGAGCTCAGACACGAGGGGGTACCGCGAGCCGTGTCTTTGCATCTACATCCACATCGGCGTAACGAATGTATATGCAGTTCTGTCATCAGCGGGAATGTCGGCGGAAATATCTGAACAAGTGGTGGGCAGGAAGAAGCGGGGTTACGGTACGGGATTTCGCGTAAATGTAGAGCCCCCCACGCAACATTATGGTGACGCAAACGAATGAGAAAAAAGAACGGGAAGACGGTGAGACGTACAAGCATGACCTGGTCGACCGTGCAGTCCTCTGGAAGCGCCTCCTGGATCCCGTGGGGCACGGGGGCCTTCGAGTAGGGCGCAAGGTTGCCCAGGTGCGCGGCATAGTCGAAGTGGTGCCCCCACGGGCGCGCCACGGACGTGGACGCGGACGCAAGCGCGACGAGAGCCGCAGAGAGATCCAGAAGCGTGACCTTCATCTTCAAGGTTGCGAGATGCGCCTAATGGATGAAGGAAGGTGGACGAAACGCAACGATAAGTACGCAACGACGTCCTTCGCGTCTCGCGAGCGTGTTCCCAGGCGGGGTACGGGCGGGCCTTGGACTCGGCGGTGGACGATGAGCATACTCCTCGTCTCGGTCCATCTTATACTCTGTATTCTCGCTGTACGCTATCAGCTCGGGCGAGGGCAACGCCGATGGACACCACGCGACGTTCATAGCGCGCCGAGGGAGGCCGTCGATAAAAGGCTCAGCGTTGAACTAGCTCGAGAGGGTGCGCGCGAGGGCCGGCTTGTCGATCTCGGGGCGATGCATGAGGATGCACGCGGGCGGGATGGAGATGTCTGATGCAGATGTTCTTGCCGCCGCGCTCCTTGACAGCGTGATGGAGCTGCGTGCCACAATCCGCTTCGCCGTCAGGCACCCCGGCCCCCATTCCGAATCCTGCTCGGCTTCCCGAACACTCCCGATTGCCGCGCCGAGAAAAGCACATTCGCATAACTACCCCACCGCAGCCAACCGTCAGACGAGTGCGCCGCCGCCAGGTATCAGCCGTCCTTTGTATGTCTAGAGTCCACCTCGGCTTCGAGCGCGTCCAGGGCGTGTCGCCAGTGAATTGCGGGTGCCAGGGCGGCCCGACGGACGTGGATGAGGAACGGGGCGGCAGTAACGAGCGCCTATTGCCATGTTGTATGAAGAGAAGTGGCCACGCGTTGCCGGAGCGTATTTCGAAACAACTGCCCAGGCACTGACAAAAAGTCTGCAGCCTGTGAAAAGAGCCTGCTTTATGAACGCCGATGAGTACGAGTGAGCAATACGAACGCACGGCAAAAACATGGAAATGATATGGACCGCACCGGAAACCGCTGGTGGCATGGGAAGGAGAGGACCTGGGGTGATCATGTCTGTTCACCACCTGCTGCAGAGGTGCTGCCGGAAGAAGACGCCTGCCCGAACCAAAAAAAAAAAGCCTCTTATCTATACTATAGCAAAGTATTACGGAGGGGAGCTCCCGACGCGGAGGACTAATGTACAAAGAGACACGCTCTCGGCGCGAACCAATTTCGTCTACGCTTGAGTATGGCAGAAAGCGAATGCGATGTGTGTGATTGAGCGGTGCGGCGCGGGGAGTGCTTCGGGTAGAGCGTGAGGTATACGTGGTTCCATTAGACGCGTCGGCGGGTACGGTACGAGAATGGTGAGGTCCGCGGGACGATGTGAATGTTGGGGATGGGTGGGATGGAACGAAGAGCAAGAGCATATTGTAACGGGGCGAATTGAAGCAACTCTACATTGTGGGACATGCACGAAGATATGTGTACTGGTCGATAGCGATCGGTGACTTGAGCTGGTCAGTGTCTGTCAAAATGTGTGGGCAGTTGGTGGTCACAGATGGGTGTATGAGATCGTAGACGATTGCGCGGGCATTGACTAGCCGTTGTGAATGCAGGCGTGGAGGAGTTCTCGGCGACAAGGTATTTTTGACATCCAGAATTTGGGCGGCCGGGTACTTCATCCCTCTGGACGCGCAATATGTTGCCTACAAAAATATCGGATCAGGACCTCGCATAATTCAAACGGCCAATACGAGCTCACCTGCGAGGTTACCGTTTCGGCGCGAGGGTCGAGAGGGAAAGCCCTTGTGCGAGCTCCGCTTTCCATGACAGCCTCCTGACAGCCTCAGCATAATCAACCCACTCTCGTCTTCTCTCCTTGCTCTCCAGCCAGTCAGCGTCGAGGTCGGCCACGTCGAGCTCGTAGAAGTGGTACGTCGATGACGCGGATGGGATCGTCGTTACGAAACGCGTGATTTTGCCGCGTACGCCCGCTGCAGGAGAGAGGGAAGGACGGCCGCGTTTACGAGAGTGCAACGCGTGGGGAGGTGGGAACGCAAGCGTGCGGACACACGGTAGCCCGGCGTCGCGGTGGGAGCGGAGCAAAGCGAATGGTCAGGAATGGGGACGGTAGACGGATGGACAAAGGGTGAGACCTTCTTCCAAGGCTTCCCGCGAGGCTGCTGCTTCTAGCACCCCGTCCGACGGCTCCCATCCTCCCTTGGGCACTTGAGTTTCCGAGGAAGCAAATTTCACGAGGTATCATGACGAGAAAGTCAGCATACATGCGACACGTATACAGGGGCTTTGCGGCCCTAGGAGAGAAGGATGACGAGGTACTCACAGACCCAGTGACTTGGCCGCTTGCGACTTGTGATGACGAGGACCTTGCCAGCTGAGCGGGCGATGGGTATCGCGCAGCAGACGACGCGTGGTGTTGACCGGCCCTTATTGCTCATGACGGCGAGTGTAAAAGTTGGATGCGCAAGGGGACGAGGGTGGTAAGGTACGCGGGGGAGTGGGGCGATATGAGAACTTAGGGTGCAGCTGGGGAACGGTGTGGCCGGAACCGTGGCGTGGCGAATGCACTCGGCTGGATCTGCGGATAGGGTTTAAGCGTTGGTCGCACAGCAACGATACGAGGACACGTAATCGACGTACAGAGGTGGAGGTGGACAACCGGAGAGGAGTTGGTTGCGAGGACAGACTCTGGGTTGCAAGAGCAATGGAAGCGGGTGGAGACGGAGCTTCCGGGATGGAGGGAAGGAGCAAGATGAGACAGATGCGCAGCGGTCGGACGTGTCAAGCTAGAAATGAGATCAGGACTGGTGCGAGTGGAACGGGGGAGGGGTGGGGGAGCGTCGAAAAAGTTAGTGTGCTTACTTATGGAAAAACACGGGGTGTGGACACGTCTAAGTCCGACGGCAGACAAGCCGTGGCTGCGGAGGCGAGTGGCCAGGAGGGGTGGGACTAGTGGTGGGTGCACACGAGAGAGGAAGAAGAGTGGAGGCAGGGGAGTGGGCACACGAAGGCACACGACCGGTGAAGGATGGGGGAAAAGGGGGCAGGGGAAAATAGGGCTGGTTTAAGATGGAACGGAAAGGGCGGCGCGTCTGTTGGCGGAGGGAGGAGGAGGTGGGGTTGTTGGTCAGAAAACGAGGAGAATCTGCCGCCAACGGAGGCAGGGAGAGAAGGGGCTGCGAAATCCGCCAATGACTTCACGCACGTTCGCCGGACCAACACCCTCCGCGATTCCGGCTGCCTCCAGTCTCACCCTCCCCATCAGCCACCCGTCCGACCGTCTGCGCCTGCTCGGGCTCTCCGCGAAATAACCATCGATTGGGTAGAATAGTGTGTGCGAGGGTCCAGGAACGGGATGCGCCGCACGGCCAGATTGAGAGTTCAGTAGAACTGCATGCGTCCTGCCCATTCAGAATTCTACGCAGTCTCTTCCCAGGCCCTTCTCGTCTTCTCAATCTCGATGTCTTCAGATTGACACGCAGTCGTGCTACCGCAGATCCAGCCGAGCCTCCAATAAAGTTAACCTAGTTTAATCTTACCCGCCCCTCTAAGCCCTCCCTCGTCCTCCCTCTCCCTATTCTCCCTCTACCTCCCACAAACCACGTTCGCACAACGCGCCGACCCACGACCTCCCCTCTGCGTCTACTCGTTCCACCTGCGCAACGAAACATCCAGATGGCGTCAGATGCGCGGCGATACCACTTCCAGTCAACGCTCCACTTACGCAACCAGGAACATGCAGGCCACCCCAAAGAACATCGCGGCGAACTGCATAGCACGCGCACAACATGAGCACCAAACACGCAGCGGCAACAATAGTCTGACGGGGTCACACTCGCCTCGCGCAGCGCCTGCTTCCCGCTTTTGCTGTCCTCGAGCAATCTGCCACAGAGCAAACATCAGCCGCGAGGCGACAGGACAATTGTGGAACGCTGGACATACGTGGGCAATACCGCCACGGCGCCGATGTACATAAACCCTCCTGCGACGAATGGAATCACCTGAAGCGGTCCGTACGTCAACTGTCTGCAGGGCTTGAGAGCCAGAATAGCGGTGCCTCACCAGATCTGCCAGTTGGACAGTCGTGCCAAGGATGCCGACAGCAGTCTGGCGCAGTGCGTCCGCAAAGTTCGTCACCTCGCTCTCTAGCTCCGCAGCCGCTGACAGGTTGCGGATCCCGATGCCCATAAAGGTCCTGGGAGTCATGAGATGCAGACGCATTGCATCAGTACGTGGCTCGCATCCCACAAGAGAGGTCTCTTACCCAACCTGGCCATGACATCAGTCCACGTTCGACAAAGTCAGTACCTCGACCTCAGCGCCGCGGGCGGGAGAACCGCGCAGGATCATCAGGCGCAGCGTCTTCCACCCGACGGCACAAAACGGACGAAATGGAAATGGGTGAGCCGACGAGATGACGTACGAATGCGCCGATGGCGGTGAGGAATTGCGACTGCATGGCCTGCTTCTTTGTGAATCCACTGCGGACGAGGATCGAGTAGTCGGCGATCTCGTGTGGAATTTCGTGCGCGAAGCAGGCGAGCGTCGTCGTCGCGCCGATGAGGGGCGATGAATAGAAAGATGCGGCCATGCTGCAGACAAGCGTGAGATGGGTCGTCCACCACCAGTGAGCGACGCGAACGTGCGACGCCGAATGCAGAATCTAGAAGCGCAAGAACGAGACGTACGCGAGCCCATCAGTGCTACAATGAGGATTTTTTTACCAGCACGCAACGAAGCAAATCAGCGATAAAGAATATGGCCGGGAAAGGAAGTGGTGGGCTCACATATTGTGCACAAAGTCACCAAACAGGTTGAGGTAGGCCGAGAGCTTCGACGTCTGTTTCGGGGCGTCCTGCGCCTCGCCGTGCTCATCGGACTTATGCGTATCTGACTGTTCGCCAGACCGAGACTTCAATCCATTCGCCGAAGGCGCTGCCACTGCGGTAGAGTGACCGTTGGTGTGTTCGGCCGAGCCGTTGGTATGTGAGTGGGAATGACTGTGGGAGTGCCCAGCACCCTCCTCTTCGCCACCTAGAACTCGTAGTGTCTTTTCCATGATGAAGAATGACGCGAAGCCAACAAATATGCCCAACCTGAGAATCCGGCAGATACGTTAGTCATCGGGGGCAATTGAGAGACAGAATGGGGATCGTACCCGATGAGAATGTTGCGCTTTTCTTCCACCATGACGAAATGGACGCCGCCATCTTGGTGCTCGCCCATAAATGAATGAGGGACAAGGTGTAAGAATACATCAGAGAGCAATCCGCCAGTCTAAAGAATAATTCGCCAAAGTGAACGTCAGTTACATGATTTGCCGACGGCGTGCTAAAATGCCTGTAGGTTGGCCACATGACATCAAGATTGACACAAGATTGAAAGGTGTCAAAACAAGTCCTGAAAGAATTCCCTGCGGTATTCCCAGAAGGGAACCTTTGGTGGACATCGGGAGTCCCGAAATACTGCCAAGAGTCATCCTTGCATTAAACCCCGGTTTCGAGCAATCAGATAATCCTAGGTCGCAAGTTTGGTGCACACTGATGGACAGCATCCACATCAGGCGAGTAGGTTCACCGACAAGGATCGCGGGAAGGTCTATCCCGGGACAACATGCGAGACCACAATGAGGGTTGATATGCGTTGATAGGCCACTGCCTGTTTAACATGCATCCTGTCATTTGCACGTATAACTGGTGGGTCTGTGGAAGAGGCGCAGCCCAGACAACGAGGCATTGTAACCTCTAAATCGAAGAGGTATTCATCGGCAGTTCAGGCGACAGGTTTGATCGGGGGTACCAGGGTACGGGACTCCGGGGAGAAGGAATTAAAGTGTGCGAAGTGACTGCAAAAGGACAGCGGCAGAACACCCCTGCCGGTGTAGATCCGAAGTGCTTGAACCTACTGTATTCCAGGTTCTATGTGGCTGGTGGTCCCTTAATGGTTCTATGATATCCTAATGACGGAGGAACCAAGTCGTGCGGCTGGAGTTCCGCTATCCCGAGGAACTCCAGCCTCACGATTTAGAACACTTTCCCCGCAACGTTCCTTCGCCTCGTGCTTGGCGACTTCGGAAGTCCGCGATCGGACAACGCGCAGGATAGGCAGGAAGGAAACCGCGATCATGCACTCACCGCGAATGCCGTCATAGTATTGAGGGTATTAGGATTGATTTGTGCGGGAATGAACGCAAGGATAAAGTTCGGAACTCTGCACGGGAACAAAAAGGAGATAGGAACATCCGGGTCAGTCCAAGGAAACGCAGGGGAGAGAAGATGCGCGCGGTACGGACGAGGAGATGTAGAAGGTTCCAAGGACTGCCAGAAGTGAGGGCGTCAGTACATGCAATATCGGAGGGGCGAGTTGCACGAGTTAGAGCACGTTCGTCTGAGGTTCAAAGCGAATTGCAACCTTAGCGAAAGGAGGCACGACGCACCCGAATTCCATCCAGGACCGAAGGGGAAGAGCCACGAGAAGACGGTCCTCATGATGGGGGACTGCGCAGCCTCGAGTTCATCTTTGAGTGCGCTCAATTGCCGTACGGGGGCACATGCTTGGATATCCGCGTTCTGGAGCAACGTCGAGAGCCAGGGGAGGTGGTAATTGAGATTGAAGGGGGAATGCGTTGAGTCAATGAGGGCGTATTTACGGCGGATTGGCGTTCGCACACGTGCGAATGCAGCCGGCTCGGGAAAGGACACGCACCGAGACGGTCAAGGGAGTGTTTGCAGTTTCCGACACAAGGGACGTTCCCACAGCGAGAGAGGCGAGGGCGACGAGGAGGAGAGTTCGTCGGGTGGAGTGCAGGCAGGGCATGGTTTGTCGACGGTGGCAGGGTGCAGAGCGGCTGTGGATGAGCTGTGACGGACGGTCGGTGATCTCGATCGGCCCCTGCAGGCGCGTCGCGTCCTCCTTGGCGCCCGCGTCCATGCGTCCACGTCCTCGCGAGCCATTTTGGCAGACGTCTCGCTCGAGCTCTCCGTGGCCCATGGCGGCAATCCATTCGTTTTCATCCACATCCACCATGACTGCCACGTATCCGACCCAGCAAGAGGCTGCTCTCGTTGCCGCCGCCGAAAAACTCATGGTCGAGACCATGGCAAGATACGATCCGTCCCACGACGCGCACCACGGTCTGTGCCACTGTCCTCTCTATTCATCCGACCCCGTCAAATTCACCCCAAATCCAACGTCGCGCAGTCCAACGCGTCAGGAAGACCGCCTTGCAGCTCGCGCGTACCGTGTCGGCTGGTCTGCCTGAAGACCGACAACCGGATCTACTCACTGTCGAACTCGCCGCTCTTCTGCACGACGTCCTCGACAAGAAGTACGTGTCTGCGGAGCAGGCAGCAGATCCCTACGCGTTTTTCGTTCCTTTCTTTGAGAAGACCGCGTCAGAGGGCGGTTTGGATCTCGTTGAGGACGGCCGCGCGCGCATCATCGCGCGAATAATCGACAATGTCTCCTGGACTACTGAAAAGAAGAGGCTGGCAGCCGGCCAGATTGAGGACTGGCATAGACAGTGTGTCGAGCTCCACTGTGTACAAGATGCCGACCGTCTAGATGCCATTGGCGCATTTGGTGAGCAACCTTTGGTACAATGATTGTCCAGAAGTTGAACGTCTCAATGAATGGCAGGCATTTTGCGGTGCGCGGCCTTCAGTGCGGCTACAAACCGGTGAGTTTCAACCACATTGTGACGTTCCCAATCCCCCTCATATCTTGTCACGGCAGGGCATTGCATGTTCCTAAGAGTGATCCGACCTACGATGCAACCGCCATTGGGCATTTCTACGACAAGCTCCTGCACATTCGAGAGCGTCTGAAGACCGAGCCTGGAAAGAAGCTCGCTGATAAGAGACATCAGCTGGTAAGCTTACCATTCGTCGCAAATGTCGTCGTTTTGTGTTTACCAGTCACTGCAAGATGTTGGACTTCCTGCACGCGGTTGATGAAGAATATGAGGTACAGGCCTGAACCTCATGGAATTGAATGACGCGAACCTAGGAGTCCTTGTAAACGGGAGCATAGTGTATTCAAGATGCTGCGAGGCAGTTCAAAATGTTCTACATGGTCATCACGTATAGATAATACAAAGGTTCCTCGTGGGTATATGGGTATCAGCCTGGTCCGAGACATACTAGTCATGACGGTCGTGGAGTAGGGAGAGACGAGTCTACAAAGGAACAGATAATGATGGAGGTATCGTCAATATGCAGGTGAGGGTAGGCAGTCCAATCAGCTAGGAGATCCTGGTCCATGACCAACTGCAATATCCGTTTGTTGGTTCCGCCTATGAGGTTCCCCAGGACGTCCAGCGCCCTGTTCCTGAGGGTTCCGCTCCATCGGGGGTCAACCCGATATCCCAGAAGGTCCTCGACGCTGTCGTCTATTTTGTCCTGTAACAGGACCGCGACGGCATTCGGGGGCTCGATAATCACCGCTGGCTTACTGAGAGGATTAAAGTAATATCGAGACTTATTGAGGAGCTTGTCGACGCCGTCCGTGAAGAGCATGAGGATGGGACTCTGGTCCCAAACCGCCCCTAGGTCGACAAATTGCACGAACGGATCTGCCGTGACATATGGCGGAGATCGTATGCGCTCTATGATGCTACGCCTCAACGTTTGTGCGCCAAAGTCGGTGGACAAGAAGCGGAATAAATGGCTAGAGTATGCCGCGGGTAGCTTGAAGGCAAAATCCCCAATGGCTGTGGGTGGAGCTTGAGCTCCAACACTTCACTAAAGACCTGACTCTGTCCCGTTGCGGCACTTACCCCGTGTAACTGCAAGTGACCCCAGTACGCGGCCATGTTGTATTACAGCCTCGCCAGGGTGGTGGCCCTCCAAGGCACTATCGCACTCTGGTGAATGTCGAGAGTATAGCTCATGAGCTGATCGCTTGCCGTCACTATCTGCGGTGGACAGCGCTACCAGCAGGTTCAGCTTTTCAACATCACGGACGACGTGCAACATATGTGGCGCACTGACCGACCGTTGAGTCCCCAACGTTCATCGTCCACAGAAACCTATGCTGAAGGTTTATGACGGCCGCGGCCAGAGTGGTACCTGCACAGGCCCTGTGCAATGCGTCTGGGTACTCCCAAACGATGCGGCGAGCTTGCCTCGCACTTATATTGCTTGGTCCGGGGCAGATGGTTTCCACCACATGGCCGAGCTCGCGGTCGAAGTCCCTTATACATCGGCCGAGTTCTGACGAGACAACGTCTGCCTTCTCAAAGACGTTCTGCCTATCTAGTCGGCCTTGGAGGTCGGTGTCTATGAGCCGTTCCAGCGCTGCGCGAATGCGACTCGGCAGATGTGACGCAGTGTACCTGGCAGTGGCGGCTCCACCATGACCTTTCACCGGCAGACCGCGGTCAGCAGCCCGAGTGAGTAAGGTAGCAGACTGCTCACCGTCGCAAACCGCCAGAAACAACCATTCCTGCCCGCGTATGCTCAGCTGGTGCATGACCAGACGATCCTGATTACTTCTCCTACGAAGTGGTTGGAAAGTGACCGTGTGGACCTCGGCACCGAGGCCAGTGTCGACCGTCTTGGCGGAGTAGAGCTGCGCTAGTCTGCTTCGAAGTTGCTCGTAGGAGGGCATGAGAGGTGGGTGTATGCGAGAGAGAGTTGCAGAGACGGCGACCCATCTCTGCCCGCCACAAAATATGGAGGTCGGGGAAACGATGGCACACCGCTGTTTGCTTGTTCACGTTCATCGCCGCGAGCGTTCCAGCGATGGTGATGTTCATAGGTCAAGATGCTGCCGGCCGGCGCCAGTCAGGTAGCACTCTAAACGCTGATTTCTCGGGTTCGCGCTGCCTGCCATCTGCCTCGGACAGCATCTGCACACCGCCTCGCCCAAGCCTCCCAACAAAACCCTGCGCACAGGTTCCAATCGACATGTCCGAAGCAAAGAGGAAGAGCGATGGTAGAGACAAGGGCAGGCGGAGGTTCAGGGCTGTGAGTGATTAATCGTTTGGACAGCCATATCCTGTCGTTCTTAATTGCCTTGCGCGAATATGTAGGATGGGACTCCGATTTGGGGCCAGCGGAATATTGATGGCCCAGGCGTCTGGGTGACCTGTGTGAAAGGCAAAGAAAAGGCAGACAGTAGGTGAGCTGTATGATGTATTCGAGTCGGTAAGTGGGAAGCGCAAATCCTTCTCTCCTGGTTCCGCCGTTACTAACTCTTATGGTCCGGTTTCAGCTAGCCAATCAACTATGGCCCACGGAATCTGTCACAGCGAGTGATGAGCCACAAGGCTCAGATGACGACGATGGCGACGGAGGGGCCGATGATATTGAGAAGCAGATCGCGAAGGAGGTAGCGTCTATGAAACGACCTAGGAAGGAGACAAGGTTCGGTACGTCCCCATTCTAGTGAACTTGCGACGTGGCTAACTCTATGCGCAGCTAATTGCCAAACAAGCACGCCCTGCGGTAAGCACAGGTTGTTACCCAGGAACGTTGGACCTGATCGAGCGTGACTAGTCGTTTTCATCGCATGCAAGCCACCTGTCGATCCCGTCAAGCTAGTAGTAACGCACGTACAGAATGTCGCAGATACTGGAGTCACTCATACACGGTAAAATTTTTCCCGATTGTCTCAGGAAACTTAGTCTCACATTTCATTTCACTAGGTATTCGCAACGTCTCACCCCCGTAGCGGGGAGTTGCGTGGCGAATATCACAGAAATCCAGTCTCTCTGCTCGCGAATTGTTAGGACAGCTTTATCGGAACAGCCCGAGAAGAAGTTTAAGGTGAGTCGTATCCGGCCTTTGGATCGCATAGGTCTTGACGCTACTCCAGTACAAGATTGAGCTGCGGATGCGGAACCACAATACCTTAACTCGAGACAAGCTAATACCGGAACTTGCGAAGTGTGTACCGGAAGGCCATGTTGTGTCCCTGGATGACCCAGAGCTGTTTATTCTCGTTGAGATATTCAAGGTATTCATGTCTCTGCTAGCGAGAGATTTAGCCTCATATATTCCGTACAGAGCGTTTGCGGCATCGGCGTGGTCAAAGACTACTACAAGCTGCAAAAGTTCAACGTCATGGAAATCGCAAACGTGAAGAACCTGAAGGATGAGAATGGTGTAGGTCGTGTCTTGGATAAGGAGAAGGTGGATGCTGTCTCTCTGTTGGGCCGACAACCACAGGGGCAGAGGCTGACAACGAAAAAACAAGCGTATGAGAATCTGTGTGACTAGGTAGAAAATGTCATGTAACGCATCGCGGCCGTATACGCCATCTCCCGATGAAGAGGTCGCCTCCCGGGCGCTTCGTGTGACAGACAGATAATTGAGCATCGCTTGTATCCGAGACTCGTTCAAGTCCACAGGGCGAGCTCTGTACTTCGTCGTTCTTCCATTTGTCTTAGGTCCCCTCCATAGTATCCTGCAATCCTTGGCTGCTTTGAATCCTCCGCCAGATACGCAGCGCATTGTAACGGCCCGACACTCTGATCCGGCGCAGGACACTTTCTGCCCCGCTACCCCAGCGCCGCGACCGAACACTAACTTCCTCGCGCCCTCGTCGTTTCATCACCCAGCTTCATCTGCTATACTCTTGGACATTCCCCGAACATGGGCGACCTCGTCGATTCGATGCTCGATCTCATGCGGCGCCTGCCGCCCACGCACGTTGAGGAGAACGTCGCCTCGCTCGTGGCGATGTGCCCGGACTACGCGGACGACCTCCTGGGCAGTGTCGACCAGCCCCTGAAGGTCTTGACGGATCGCGCGACAGGGAAGGAGTACCTCGCGTGCGACTACAACAGGGATGGGGACAGCTACCGGTGCGTAGCCATTGAGCCGTAGAAGTGGTGACGGGCGGTACACTTCGCCGCACGCCCCGAGCGGGCGCATGCCGATTCTCACTTGCGCAACCGTCGTACAGGTCGCCATGGTCAAATGAGTACGATCCGCCGCTCGAGGATGGCACTGTCCCGTCTCCGAAGCTGCGCAAGCTGGAGATCACGGCCAACGAGGCATTCGATACCTACCGCGAGATGTGAGTCGCATTGTCCGTCTCCGAAGCCAGATCTCCGCGTCTCTACTGCGAACGGACACTGATTGCCTGCGTGTAGGTACTACGAGGGCGGTGTATCGTCC
Organism: Ganoderma boninense; assembly: GCA_002900995.3. NCBI lineage: Eukaryota > Fungi > Basidiomycota > Agaricomycetes > Polyporales > Polyporaceae > Ganoderma > Ganoderma boninense. Next base: position 1,605,712 of record CM035309.1, on the reverse strand, counting down.
GTCTTCCTTTGGGATCTCGATGACGGCGGGTTCGCCGGTGTAGTGCTGCTCAAAGAAGAGTATGTACATTTGCATTCCGCGTCGGCTCGGCTAAACCCTGTGCTATCCAACCCTCTACCACAGCACTGGCCCCACAATCTCCCGGAGAGCCTTCGGGTTCCTGGGACTCTATCCACGTCTTCGAGGCAGCAGAGCGCGGCCGGCAAGCACACTACAAGCTCACTTCCACGATCATGCTGCAGATGGTCGACCGATCAGCCTCGACAAGGGGAAGCAAGGAGGAGTCGGGGGTGGGCAAAGGCGGGCGGGTCGGTTCCGAGAAGGCGGAGGGAGACAACGGGAAGCGAGAGGGAGAGGTGATGCTGAGCGGGAGCATGACGCGCCAGGGGGAACAAGACTTTCCACTGCAGGACCAGGCGTCGCATATCACGAACACAGGCAAGATGGTTGAGGAGATGGAGATCAAGATGCGCAATCAGCTGCAGGAGGTGAGTTCCATGCCGCCCCCACATCTCCCTCCTCCCGGCTACCCATGCGTGTGTGCGGTTATGCGTGCCAATGTTCTGAACAATGACGTTCCGCATATATAGGTCTACTTTGGGAAGACTCGGGACGTAGTCTTCGACCTTCGATCTCTGGACGACCTGGAGAAGGCAAGGAGGCAGCGAGAGTTGCAGAAGGAGCTTGTGGGCTTCATCAAGCGGTGATAGACCCAAGCGTACGGATGGACTCTAGAAGAAGCTAATCGGATCTGTACACACCCAACAACTCGAGCATCTTTCTTCTAATGCGATAGTTCCTGTTTGTTTTGACTTGGAGGTTACCGGGGGAGCGTGACGTCCTGCTGCCTATATATGGATGTCACGGTAACTGGACGCGTAGAGTTCGCGCGCGCGACGCCACTTACATATTCTGGTCGCGTCCACGAGCTGGTGGCCGGCTCTATTTCCCATTGTCCTCTCTTGCTCGTGACACCGGCTGCACACGACAGCACATACCCTCCTCTGACCTTGTCTGACTTGGCCCAGTCCCAAACCAACGAGCGTCCATCCCGCCACCAACCACCAGCCTCGTTATGACATCGTACTTGGATGCCCTCCAGCCACTGCTCCCAGATCACATCCGAAAACAGCTCGACCACGGGCTTCTCCCAGAAATCAAGACTATCGTAGAGACCCTTCTGCGTCTCGCAGTTGGTGCGGAAGCACCAACCATTGGGGCATTCCCAGGCTGGGCCGACCTCCAGCCTCGTGCCTCCAAAATCGTAGACGACCTGAAACGCGGTGAGCCCACCCGCCCAAGCCAGAAACGCCCTAGGGACGACGAGTCCCCTCCGTCGTCCAAACGCGCGAGGACAGACGGCGAAGCCCCTTCCCTTCAGGATGGCGACGACAGCCTCGTGTTCTCCCTCCACGCCATCTCCGTCTCGACGCCCATTCGCAAGAAGGTCAACATCGACGTCCACCGCTCGTCCATCCGCCTCACGAACCCCGCGTCGCACAAGGAAGAGTACCCGCCCATCCCCCTCTCCGCCCTGCGGCGCGCCTTCCTGCTCCCTACGCGTGGGAAGTCCAAACCGCACTGGTCCGTCATCCTCCTTTCCTCCGACGTCCCCACCGCTCCGCCCAAGGGCGCCGCAGCGGCGGCGGTAAAAGACAAGGACGCCGCGTCCCCGCAGCTGGTCTTCGGGCTTGACGCGACGCTTACTGCGGCCCTCACGACGTCGACCGCCGAGTCGAACACGACGCACCCGAAGGGCCAGCCGTCACTCCCCCAGCTCCGCACGTTCCTCTCACACCTCCCCGTTCACGCGCTCGAGCCATCTACCACTGTCTTCCGCAGCGCAGCGGGCAGCCAGGAGGGCGGCGGCATCGCGGGCGTCGAAGCGTATCGTGGCGCGAAGGAGGGCACGCTGTGGTTCCTCGATGGTGGCGTCTTGTGGGACGGCAAGCCGTGCGAGTTCTTCGCGCTCGAACACCTCGCGCCCGCATCCAAAGGTCAGGGTGGCGACCAGGTCGTCGAGGGCGTGCGCACGCTCACCGCGACTGGTCGGACGTGCTCTGTGATCCTCCGCCGAATAGGCGGCGGCGGCTCGCCCGCGAACGGGCATGCCTCTGCTGCTGCCGGAAAAGCCAAGGCGAAGAAGGCTGGCACAGAAGTCGAGGATGCGGACGAGGCGAGTGACGATGAGAAAGACGATGCGGTTGACATCGACTTCGGCATGGTCGACGGGCGGGAGCAGGAGCCCATTGGACGGTGGATCAAGGCGCGCCGGACTCGCTTCGGGCGCGAGGTGGAATCCTCCCTGGCAGACGACGGCGCAGAGGGCGCGGGGCTTTCGTCGGATGCTAAAGGCAAGGGCAAGGCTGTCGCACGCGAGGCTGATCCCCGGAACGAGGATACGGACGATGAGGAGGACGATGACTTCGAGGTCACGAGCACGGACGTGTCGGATGAGGACAGCGGCACCGAGTCGGGGTCGAATGCGAGCGAAGATGAAGGCGAGGGCGGAGACGAAGATGAGGAGGGAGACGCGAGCGACGAAGCGACCGGAGACGAGGAAGATGCTGAAGAAGAGGAGCTAGACCCTAAGCACCATCCGCTCTTGCGCCCCGGCGCGATGCCACGCATGTCCCGCGCGGCGGTCGAAGCCGTCGTGGGCATGGTCGAACAGGATATGATGGGAGGTGGGCGACGTGCAGGGGCTGCAGGGGGGGAAAGCGACGAGGACGAGGAGGACGAGCTTGACGATTGAATCGGGGATCTATAGTCATGGATGAGATATAGATGACTTGCATATGGAGGACTTGACTCGTATTTTCGCCGCAGTGCGGACGTTGGGTTCAGTTGTGTTCTGGGACAGACTCTGGTAGACTCTGGCAGACCTTGGTTTGCCATTGTTGCCGGGTGTGCAGGACTGAACAGGCAGAATTTGTGCTCGAGAGATGTGTTGGCATGTCGACATTCTAACACTGATCTTGCCTAGATCTTGTGAATGTTCAGCGACGAGTCTGGTGGCGTTCTGGTGGCGTTGCATTGGTTAAAAAGCCGTCCAGCGACCCAGATTTCTTCACCCTAGGGACACAGTGACAGTGTGTCACAGCACTAGTGGGATTAATGCCAGTGACACGGCGTCCAACGACTGTTGTCGACAGTCGGCTACGGAGGTGGTTAACGACTCGCATTCTGAATCATCACGAGGGGGCTAGAATCTGGCTGACGATGCTTCGTGCACATGGTGTCGATTGTATTGAGCCCGTGTATCCAAAGGCAGACATCGCGGATCATGGCACCCTCAAGACGGTGCTAGTAATCCACGAAAAGGACCGACCAACAGAATGGAGGTCCAGCCCGGTATTACAGCTGTGTCGAGGACAGCTCTTTACAATCCAGTATAGGTACAGCGATAGCGACAGACCACAGGAATAATACTAAATGATGAGGAGGGAATGTCCCGATTCGGAGAAATATTACGTGCGCAATCGCACCGTCCAGGGGGTTGCGTGGGGCAAGGATCTATGGGTAAGATACACAATCCGGGCGACATGGGAGAGGGAGGAAAATCGACGTTTCATGAGGATGGACGATGAGCCAATGCAATGATAGGGGGGACAAAGAACCAACAGCTGTGCTAACGGCGGGTGGTATGGAGTGGACTACAAGGATCTGGACTGGCGGATGGGAGGGAAAGGAATCATAGAAGCGTGAGCCAGAGCGGGGAGCGAACGTGGTGGTACAATAGTCGAGAGCCCATGTGTGCGACGACCATACAGAAGAGACGAGGGTAAATAAGGTTACTACAGGCGAGATGTGCGTGACAAACGGATCTTTAGACGAGAGCGGCGGACTTGAGGTATCCGCGGAATATAGAATCACGGACATCCGTGATGATGCTCTGCATCGCTTTCGTATCCTGGAACACATGTGAGCTGATGCATGGAACGAGTACTGATACAATGCGTACCACAACACTGGTAAGATGGGAGAACAGTACACGGTTGCTCTCGTTATTCCGACGGTGAACCTGAGCGAAGTGGGCCTTGAAGTAGGCAACAACCGCATCGTACTCGTTGGCTCGATCGCCATAGGACGTAATGCTATAAACAGGTGAGCTTCCAGATAGCCATTATTGGCGCATACACTCACAACTTGTTGACCTTAACGCCAGTGGCAAGTTTCGATTTCAGAACATCCGTCTTGTCTGGAAAGAGCGATGTCAGTCAAGCTTAGGCACCATAAGGGCAAAACTGCGCACTCAGGAACAATACTAGATGCGCGCGTTTGAGTAGCTGGTTCGAGCAGATCTGCTTGAACAGCTGCAGCGAATCGTCCACTCTGTTCGTTTTGGGATCTTCATCCAGGTACTGCACCAAAAACCCCGCGTTGTTAGTTCCTCCCCGTGAAAATAAAATAAGGCGGCTCACCTGATCGAAGGCGCTCACAGGAGCCAAGAATATGATCGCATTGCTAGACTCTAGCTGTCAGCATTGGGGTCCCCGGTCGCAATAATGGCCTGCCACATACGCATCATCGAAGTAAGGGATCCAGGAGTGCCGTTGACCGCGGGCACCGCCAACGTCGAAAAGGTGCCATCGGACTGTGCGGCCGTGGACAGACATGTCAAAAACGTGCTCAGCAACACCCATCGTCTGAATGCGAGCATGTAGAATATCCTCTGTAGCCATATGTCGGTGAGAATTCATCTCACATTGAGGTGTGGATGCGGCGTACCGGTGGTGGGAATGTATCCGGCATTCGAGACGCGTGCGAGATTGTCCAAGAAACTATCACGGAACAATCAGCGACTGCTCGATATGTCGCCCCAAGGATCAACATCGCAAAGCACTCACTAATCAGCCCATTCTTCCAACTTCAGACGTCTGCGCTCGCGGAGACGTTTAACAGCAGGCATCTCCCACAACTCTCTGATGTCCGCCTCACATGAGTTGAGAATTGAAGCGACTTCATGGATGAGCTTGTCCTCCTCCGAGTCGGACTGCCGCGGCTGGAGTTCCACCTCGTTGCCTCTCTGGTTGTCTATGGACCCACGGCCGCCGTTAAAGCTGAAGCGACCAGCGCTGGCTGTGCGCTCGCGCCCTTTACCGAAGGGAAGACCAATGCTACGCGATTGCCATCCGGTGCGGACAAAAACGCTGCCCTTGCCAGATCCAGAAACATTGACGCCACCCGATAGACGATCTGCCAACTGAGCTTCGGCAGCAAGGAGTGCAGACAGGCGAGTGCGGAAGAGGGCAACTTGCTTGTCGATGCTCGATTGCGTAGAGGGAGATAAAGACGCTTCGTCTCCTGTGGAAGGCAACCCAATCGGCGCAGCCGGCACACCGAAACCCGCTTCAATGTCGTCGTCGTCGTCCCCTTCCGGCGTTGTTTCCAGAGCCTCGATTATGCGGCGGATTGGGCGAGCGATGTTGAAGTAAATGACAGTTCTCCAGGAAAGTCGCTCGGCGTCGAGGGCCCCAGGGTTGTAGAGTAGCTGGAACTGCTTCTGGAGGGTGGACTTGCCAGATTCGGCCTGACCAAGGAGCAGTAGCTGGAACATATCAGGTTAGAAACTATGCTGACCGCGCATACATGCCTCCGAAAAGACAGAGATACACCGGGTTTAAGCCCTTATTGGCAGTCCGGGTACAAAATGCATGACTCCAGCATAGCTTCGCATGCTGTCAAGTGGAGAGGGAGCGATGGGGCATGGGATGCGAAACTCACCCGGATGTCCTGCTTGCTCTTGCGAATCCGCTCCCTGTCAGCCCTGATCTCCTCGTCAATGTTATCGCTGACGCGCTTGGCGTCGGCTTCCTTGCGCAGCCTGTCTACGCGCTCATGCTCGGTTTCGGAGGTGGGGGGCCTGAGAAAGGCGGTAAATGGGTCGGCGTCGGTGGTGGTAGAATGGACGGATGGCGGCCTCGGAGTGGTGATCATCGCGGGAGATGAGGGAGGGGGCCAGGAAGGGGACGGGTCGCGGGGGGCCCTGTGAAGTGGATGTCGTCGTGCGGGACGGAGGGAAAGGGAGGGACGAGAAGCAGAGAAGGCGGATTTATAGAGTTCATCGTTCGGACGCGCGCTGATGACGGTAGGGCAGTACGGTGCTCGACCGCCCGCAGCGTCCATAATCCGGCCATCACTCCCGGGCCACCCTCCGTCACGCCGCCACGACTCCGCCGACTCTCCGCCGGCACATCCGCGCTCCAAACTCCGCGGCCCCCCGATCCGGATATCCATCCTTCGAGCACGGCCAACTGTCTGTCCTCTTTCGGCCACCGCTGGCCCTCCTCTGCTGCTGCACCACTCCTCCTCGGCCTGCTTGGCACTGCCTCTCTCCTCGACCAGCTGGGAACAAGAAGGGGATCGCCATGGTGCGCGCATCCCGTTCGAGCCTGCTGATCGCTCCTAGCTGATGTTCTCCAGTCAGTCACGCTGCACACCACCCACGGCGACATCAAAGTATTTATTCAGCCTCCACCGTACTTATCTCCTGGCTGTTCCACCCTGACATCGCTTCCCACCTTGTCTAGGTTGAGGTGTTTTGCGAAGCGGTACCCAAGGCAGCAGAGGTGCGCCACCATGCCTGCCTTTCCCCCGGTGTTCCCATCTTCTGACATCCACGCTCTCCCACCCTGCATATCAATCATTCTCGCAAGAACTTCCTCGCCCTCTGTGCATCAGGCTACTACGATAACACTCTCTGGCATCGGAACATCAAGAGCTTTATGATACAAACAGGCGACCCAACGGGCTCCGGGAAGGGTGGTCAAGGCATTTGGGGCAAACCATTCTCTGACGAGGTTCGCTCTACTCTCAAGGTACGTGCTTCTTGCCAAGCCCCCCACGACAAGGATCAATGTCGTCCCTGTTTCTTCCTCCAGTTCAACAATCGGGGCATCCTAGCTATGGCGAACTCCGGCCCAGATACGAATAAGTCCCAATTCTTCATCACCTATGCAAAGCAGCCACACCTTGATGGCAAGTACACGATCGTCGGCAAGGTAGACCTACAAAGACACGTCCATTCACATGTTCCAAGACTCATTCACCTCATGCACCTCCCGCATCAACGGGATAGGTCATTGATGGCGCGGATTCGACGCTAGAGGCCATGGAGCGAGTACCAGTGAACGCGAAGAACAGGCCTTTGAACGAGATTCGGACGACCCATGTATGTGCAAATCAGATCCTTCTCGGTATCATCCCGGCCCTGCTCCGCCACCATGTGCTTTCGGGCGGTGACGCTGCACTCTCGTGCACACAGCCCGAGCCATCGCCTTCGATTAGAATGCGGTCTCTGATCCTATACGGTCACGAACGTGATACGCTGACCAGCTTTGAATATTCTCATGCATTGCAGGTGACGATACACGCAAATCCCATCGCAGATGCGCAGCTGGTTGGGCGCTAAGCAGTACTAGCCCCACTAGTACTGTGCACCTTCGCGACAATTGCCAGAGATATCAAGGGATGACCGGTTGACCTCTCGGTTCGCCGTGCAACGGCTCTAGTCCGGGAGCTCTATGTTGGCGCCGTTTAAGCCTCCACAATGCTCAATCTAATCTGGAGCTGGAGGACCGGAGCCACAGAAGCAGTACACAAGGTTCGTTCTCCGCAGCCACGTCCGTCGAGTCCGAATCCGAATCCCATCCCGTCCCCCGTTTCATCATCGGCCAACGGCGCTGACATCTCACGCGACGAATCCTGATGTATTTGTACACATCCATATAACTGCTGTCCCACCCGCAAACGTCATTGCCGTTCTTCGTCTGCCCTGACACGCCCTCTTTCGCATGAACAATAGGGCGTCCCCAAAGTGGGGCGTGTGTCCTGCAAGTTCAATCGCTGCCTAACTCGTCTCCCTGCCGTCCGCACTATGCCCCCCTCCGCTCCACCTCCTACCATTCCCCACGCCTGTCGCTTATCCGCCCTTGCGGCCTGCGAATGAGCTCGAGGGGCAACGGAGCACCGACCGGAACAACACCGTGCCAGCGCCATGAGAAGAAGCTCCAGATGGCTGTGGCCGCAGACACGATTTCCGTTTCGCCGTGGATGTGGATATTGCCACCCATGAATCGCAGCGAATCACTCTGCGTGGATCCAATCACCGCCCGCATGGTTCTCCAGCCTTCTTCGCCCCTGCCTGTCCCCACCCCTTCTTCGCCTCCGAATTGACAACAACCCGACGATAGGTGGATGGATGGATTGGACAAGCTGTGCTTGTACAAAGTTCTGTAAGCGTAGTCGCACTGGTTGCCCATCGCTAGGAGGAGCTCCCCTCTGGGCTGTGGATGGCAGGGCAGGCATGGAACCTTGACTAAAGCATCCGGGGATTCCCTCCGACGAGAGAGGTCCGTGATGCAAAAGAAGCCGGATGTGCGAGCCATCTGTCGGGATGCCGTCAGTTGTAGCGGAAGGCATTTACGCGCGTCGCTGGCCCTGTCATCCGCCTACGACGAGCATGGTCGGAATGGCCTCCGCCGCCAAGAATATGGTGCGTTCCTCCACGGAGCATCCTCTTCCCTCATACCTGGCCCATTCTCATGGCCCAATGATTAGGTCACCAGGGCAGGCGGTGTTAAGACGACGAGCTAGCTCAATATTAATCATGCTTCGACGACTCGGCGACTGCTGTGCACGGAAGACACCCCACGTCGGCCGCGCAAGTACACGTTACACTTAGCACACGACATACACTCAGACGTCCTTCGCTTCCTCGGGTGTGGCGGTACATTCATACCCCCCGTTCGATATGTAAATTGTACCTCTGCGTTGGGCTCTCCGCTCTCCATGCCCGTCCCAAAGTGTACAAGGTGGCCGTGCTTCCAACTTCGGATGGCCCGGCACTCCCCCACAAAAGTAAACGACCGAGAGCCGAGGTGCACTGTATCATCCTCGGCATTGCCTTTGCAGGCAATCCCGGCTCCGATGGCCAGCTCCCGCCTTCCAGCTTCGCGCATCCTCTGTCCGCCTCATGCTAAAGCTGGGGAACGTTCACGGTGTGGCGCACTTGAACCAAGCCCGTCACTGTGAGCCTTCACGACCGCCCGTGGCCGTCGACGAAGGTTGAAACGCAGCGCTGCGAGGGCTCCACCTGACAGCCTGCGCGCAGTCCAGTCCAGTCCAGCCAAGCCCAGCCTCAGAAAGATTAACGGTAACATACTCCAAGGATACCAGATCTTCTGAGCGCGCCTTGGCCGGCTTCGTCGCCGTGGCACGGACAGAAGTACGCGCCGCGCGGCTCTCTGCATTCAAGCCGCCACAACCAAACAGATATAGGATATTTCGACCACATATAGCCTCCGCCGTACGCGCGAATCAAGGGTGCGTGACGTTCAGTTTCGCATTCGGAGTCCGAAATCGGAGAGGGGCAGAGTTGGTTCAGCACAGCGCAAGGCCAAAAGCGACTGCCAGGACCAACGGGAGAGGCGGGCGGTTTGGGGACGAGTGTCGGGGAGCGCTGTCGATACGTCTAGATATACACGTCAAAGGTGACCTCGAAGCAGGAAGTGGCCGACATCATACCTCCGTGTTATGTGTGTCAATATTGGGATGCCTGAATGTTCGAGGTGTGTTCGTGGTTTGTTCAACGTTGTGCCCCGATAGCCATGGCGACGCTGTGCAACGGTGATCGAACGGTTTTGCGAGGGCTCAGGCAGATCGTAGAAGAGAAGCATGTTGTAACGTAGATAGAACATAAGGTTACTCCCAACAGCGACAGAAGGATGATGAAACGAAAGTGTCAGTGACAGGGCGTGTGACGAACCTCGAACCGCGGTGTACATGGAATTTCCTCGTACACATCTGGACGGCGATCGGCTTCGTCTTTGCTCCGGGCCCCAACTCTAAATGCCCCGTGGATGTCCTCTCCGGGACGAGCGGCGCCCTGAAGCGCTGCCTCAGGAACTCCAGGGTGTGCCTGGGCGCCGCGCGCCGTCTCAGGTAAAAGGGCCTTCAGGATCGCCAGTCTTCAACGACCGAATCTCTACTGAGAAGCAGTGAAGTTTTTGAAGCACCGCCCTCAAGCAATCCAGGAGGATGGATTCCAGTATGATCTGCGTACAGCACAAGAATGCAGTTCCGGACCTTTTCTTAGCGATGCTCCGGCGAACAACATACTAAGGACTCACGGAGGGAGGTCAATCGTCCGTTGTGCTGATGAGCCGAGTGGCGTGGACGACTCGATACCTGAACCGATCGTAATAGGCATGCAGAGGCGGACAGTATTTGCTGACCCAGAGAACTCCACACGGAGGAATAGTATGTACTAGAATTTCAAGCCAAAAGATGCATGAACAAACATTCACTATAGGGTCTGCACCAGAGACAGATACGCACCTTAATCTTGACCTCATCCGTGGCGAACGTAGGTGTATACCGCAGGTTCATGCTGGAACTAAACGTCGCTTCCTGCCGCCACCTTCCACGATCATCGTGGTCCTCCTCTGGGATCCATATATGTCCGCCAATCTCCACCGTGACAGGAGGAATTGGTGCGTGTGCCTTAGAGATGATGTCGACGACGTGTTCTTCGGGATTCGAGGGCTGGTACGGAGTTTCCATCTCGACGAACCGACGCATTTCGAAGTCTATCTCGGATGCAGAACGCGGAATCTGGGGGAAGAGGTCCTTGTCCGGACCCGCGTTACCCTTCCGTCTGGTCGAAGCGGAGAGGGTGGTGATAACGATGGTGTATGGGATATCAGTGAATAGCGGGAATGTGTCAACATGTGGTACGAGAAGCTGGGAGTGGACGCCCACGTGCGTCAGAGATACATGCTTGCGCGAATGTGAAACACGGCGTACCTCCATCCTGACATGCGCGTACTCTCCCCAAGGGTACTTCCGGACCTTCTCCTCGGCCGTCAACCTGCCCCAGGCGTGGGACCAGCCAAGTTTGAGCTGCGTCCGCGTCCCATTGCTAATGGGGTCATTCGGGACGACAACGACGGGGCATTTGGCCCTAGCATTGACCGCGGAAGGAGCTAACCCGACACCGATGGCCTCGACGGCATACCGCACATGAGCGTTGTTCATGTAGCTCTCGAACCCGAATGACGGCGGCGCGTCCTCCGGAAGTTTGAGTTCAAATGGGATATTTACAACGCCAGTTCTGAACGTAGTGTGTGCGTCGCGCTCGCGCACCCATAGGATAACGGTTTCCCGGAGGAACTTGTGCTCGATGAGCTTGAAGTGGTCGCATCCGGCCGCTACCCTATTCTTCCTGGAGTGTATCCGTCGAAACCCAGGAATACAAAGTTCAAAACGTACGCCGTTGCCGGGTAGAGGGGTGCAATAGATGCGTTACGGAAACTTTAGCCAGGGGAAACGAGATGAGGGCGAAAGGGCTCACGTTAGAATCGTTCCCTGCAACTCCGCATATATGCGCCCAATGCCGTCCTCCTTGAGGCGGTTGACATCAAGTTCGAGCTCTCCGTAGACCGTAGCACCAGAGATGAAGAGCGTGGGCTCGATGTGAATCGTGAATGGGGTTTTCTTCAGGGCTTGTGCGTATGCCGAGCGGGTGTTCACAGACATAGCGTGTCTATCCGGCAAAGCGGTCGCCCGAGATGACCAGGAAGTAGCAAAGAGGCAGCTGAGTGAAGAGGGCGAGCAGGACGGACACGACCGATAAGCCGGAGGCCAAACGATTGGGAGGGAGGCAACGTGCGGGAACGAGTGGGGCCTCAAGGGGGTCCCTGCTTATTACCGGAAAGAAACTAGTCTCTTTGGAAAGAAAGCCGTCCATCGCCGAGCCTGAGTCAGTGCTACAGTCCGCGATGGACTTTACCCGCGTTCCCGGTCGGACGCCCACAGGCGGTTTGCAAGCATGAGAACTGTGGAGAATGACAGGACTCCGGCGCCAGGTTCGGAAAAACGGCCTAGATAACGCTAGGTAGTCCTGAAGCAAGATGAGTTCCACTGAAGACCCCACGCCAGCAGAAGCGAATTTCGAGCCTCAAGAACTTGAAGAAGTGAGCAGAGAGTAGCCAGCAATTGTAGGAATCTACAGCGGTTGAGGATGAGGACAGACGGCCCGTACAGGCGGTGGGCGCTAAGCATTGATCTTCCGAGATTTGGTACCGATCCCGCACTCTCGCTTATGCCGACTGCCACTCCTGGTCGCCGCATTTCATATTCTTCTCCAAGTTCAGCGTCTCCAAGGTCCTTGTCGATTAGTGGTTAGATCATCACGTTGTGGATACACAAAGCCGTGAAGACGGAGGCTCGAATCCTCCCTGGGACAAATATTTTCTTGGCTTGTGGCAAGCCTTCCTTCCATTGAATGTACGCTGCACCTCTCTGCATTTTTTAAGATGGCGGGTGTCAACAAGTCATTTCATGATCTACTGAAATCCATCAACGACCATACAACAACACGACTATCCTGCCCCCCAGACACGAGCCAACGTGTCCTCTCTTCCTTCTCTGCCTCACTCATGTCGTCTTCATCCTCCTCCTCGCTGTCTTCCGCGTCAATGGCTTTCCCAGACGAGCGCATCTTCGACCGCAAATGCGCAAACGCCACGGACTGGCAGTTTTTCTTATGATACGCAAGCGAACCGAGCGACTTGAACGTCTTGGTTGAATACAGTCTCACTCTGCCAACCGCACGTTCATTTTGTACCCTCGCAAGCGACAGGATAAAAATAAGTCACGCACTTTCCATCCCAGCCCCCAACCGCGCACACGCGACCGTCATCCCGGATGCTGACGGGGCCGTTTCCAGGGTGCTTCGTTCGGTGCGCGGTGCACGCAGATGCCATCAACTCTGGCTCCTCCGCTTCCTGCAAGGGGGTAGAAGCGTTGGTGCCCAGTCCGGAAACAGCGAGCGCACTGATACTCACAGTGAGGTTATATCGCCCCACGATGTGATCTGCCGACACGGACAGCGCGAATGCGCCGTCTTTGGACACTGTCATGGCCATGACTGTTACGCCCCTCTGTGAGCTCCTGCAGCACACGGATACATCCAGCCCTAACGCAATTGACGTACTGGATTCGACATGCAGCCTGACGGACCACAGAATGTCCCATCCCAGACCTTCAATAGAGGACTCGCCGTCACCGGTGCGTTCCCGCATCGTCACGCTTCCGTTCTCGTATCCACACAGCAGTCGCAGGCTGGTGCGGCCAGCCGTGTGAGGATGTGGAGTCGTGGAGAGGTGCATCGACATGATGATGCCTGCAGCGAAATGCCGATGTTGGCGGAGAGTAAGTTTGACACCAGAAGCTAGGCAAGTCTGCAAGGGAGCTAAGAGTAACGCACCAACAGGGTTACGCACATCGCGACCGTCGGACACCGTTGGTTCCTGGCCCGCTTTCCCGATAGCGGCATGCAGCCGTTGTTGTTCAGGAAGCGTCCACACGTCTGCCTATCCACATCCCGGCAAGTATCAGTCAGATGTCGCGTCAATGTCATTGTCGATTATACAGCACGCACATACGCAGACTCCACCAAGTTAGGAACAGCGATGAGGGCGTGACGCTCATCTGTACACGCGTCCTCCGGGAGCGGGAGCAACGAGAACCGGCAGTAGTTGAGCGCGTTGACATCCATCGAGTAGCAGAGTTCCGGGGCTTGCAGACCAGGCAAGGACGCGGAGCCTCCAAGGACGCGCGCAGGCTCCTTTACCGCACGCCAAACGTGCAGCTTGTTATCTCGTCCATGTCTGTCTCGTGGATGTTAGTGTCAGGACGCTATCAGGAGGTGAGGGATGCACGAACGGACGTAATGATGTGCTCCTGCTCCGCCCACTCCTGGATGCCCAGCAGGCTGTCGGTGTGGGCCTTCCACGTCGCGATCGCACGCAGGCTCCGCGTCGAGGTGACGACAACGGTCCCGTCGAAGTCGCCTGAGTATATGCGCTCGTTGTCGTCCGAAAAGCAGACCACGTTCACTTGGCTCGTGTGACTGCGAATGAGATGTTTGGGTATGGGTGGTGGGGGCGCTGCCATGCTGGCAAAGACTGGATTTTCGCGTAAACAGGTTTGACGGTGTCGAAGGGTTTAAAGCAGTGTCAAAATGAGGCACCGGCCGATTGAAGATGGTGGTGGTGGTGGTCTGCCGGAGAGATTGAACCCAAGATCGACGGACAAGTCAATCGCACGTGGGTATTCACCGCATAACCCGATACCGATCTCGGGCTACCCCCTATATGTCTTCCAAGATCTCCCAGATCCGTTGTCACGACGGGCACAGCAGATGTTTCGGGATCAGGGAAACACTCAGGAAAGGAGGACGGAATTTTCAAGTTTCTCAGGAGTTTCCGGGGTGATTCGCGGTTGGGGAAACCTGGTGTGTGTTTTTACAGTGTTTCCGGAGACCAGAAACGGCCCAAGTTATTTCCACTGAGGGGAAATTGCCAGGAAACGGGCCGGAAACAGGCTGCATTGTCCGGAAACACAATGTTTTATGTCTGTTTCCGACACATTTCCCCGAAAATTTCCTCTATGGAAACGCCTCGCCTGTTTTCGATGTCCAAACACAACTGAGAAACACCCAGAAAACTTGTCATTTCCTGGACCCCAAAACACCCCGAAAATAACCAAGGAACTTGAAGTTTCCGTACCAGTTTCCATCCTGTTTCCAAACGCTCGAAACACCCACTTCGTCCGTCGTGTGTTGTTTGTCCTGGGATACCTGCCGGCGCCAAAAACCGTCTCGCAATATTAATGCGCAACGCAATCCTCAAGGCACCCCAGTAGGAAAGAGCAGGCAGCCGTCTTATGCATACACAATTTACCGGAACGATATGTGGCGTACTACTACGAGAAACATGACGTAGATATATATGCTCTCAAAGCGTGAATACGACCAAGCGCAGTGCGAGAGTGCGAGAGCGACGCCGCCGTGAAGTGCAAGCAGATCAAAACACAAATTGTAGGGTCAAGATGTAGCGGCGGAGATTCGGAACAAAGCGTGACGACGATATCCTACAGTGTAAACCGAAGCCTGGGCGCACGCTCGCATCTCTAAGAACAGAACAACAAAAGCTGCGAGTCGTGCGATAAACATCTAGAATACAGCCGCGCCCAGGCCGCGAATTCCTCTGGGGAGCATCTGCCAAGGAGATGTTTAGAAGAGAACAGTCGCGCGCCACAGACGCGGAGGGCGCGGAATGGGGAAGCGAAATCCGCTGCTGGTATATCGAGTTGAAGGGGTCGAGCTTCAAGCGGAGTGGATGTTAATACTGCGGGAGGGGGGCCGCAATAGCTAAAAGTTGGACCACGACATGACGTTGTCGCGAGGATCCATGGACGGGGCGGCGCTGAGGTCGACGGTGACCCCAAGACTGGACACGCGCATGGGCCGCTCAGCACGGAGACCCTTGACGGGTTTGACAAAGCACCAGGCGGGGACCGCGCCGAGCTCCACCTCGCCGGGCTTGAACATGCTGTCGCGGCCGACGATACACCAACCGTCGTCGAACGACTGGACGACCGTGAACGTCTCCCCAAGCGAGATGACGAGCTCGTCGGGAAGCACGGGGTCGAAGAGCTGGCGGACCTTCTTCTGCGCCGCACCGCCGCTCGCCCCGGACAGGACTGAGGACGACATGGACATCGCTGACATGCGGCGCGAGTCTCGGCTGCCACCCAGGGACAGAGAAGGAGGAATCCAGGACGCGCCGGATGCAGGGCGGCTGGAGGGATGTAGACCGGGTTCGGTGGCGAAGTCCGCAGACATTCGGGCCTGGAAGGGAGCGAAGGGCCGTGGAAGGCTACCTTGAGATGAATAATGCTCCAGGATCTCCTCGCGCGACGCGCCAGGTCGGAGGACGGCGCGATCGGGCATGACAACGTTGGAGTTCAGCTGGTTGCGTGAGAAGGCGCCCTTCATCTGCAAACCGTTGCTCGCGCTGCACGACATGCATAAAAATTTCTGAGCGCGAGCGAACAGCGGGTAGAATGATGGCGTACCTTGGGAGCGGTGCCTTCTCACCAGTTGAGCTGGTGTTGTCGACACCTCTGAAGTTGATGAAGGCCGAGCCGCGCCGAGCACTGCGCTTCGCAGCGGTGCGCTTTCTATACCAATGTATGGCGAGCCAGATAGCCAGACCGGCCGCGATGACCGCGGCGAGAATGATGCCTGCGATGATGATGGGGTTGAGGCTAGAGTTGTCGCTCGATGCGTTGTCGCGCGTGACGAGGAGGATGGAAGCATGAGGGGCCATTTCGTCTAGATGAATGCTCTGAGAGGCGGAGGGATGTTGAGGTATGAATGGTTCGATTTAGGCGGTCGCGCGTAGCGAATGTAGGTCGGTCAAAAGAATGACTTTGGATTAAGGAATGACAGTCGTTCCAGTGGCGTCCAGAAACGGTTCGTGGCCCTGTGCAGCTCGGGGAAGAAGGATGGGGCTCGCAAGGTCGCAGGGCAGCGGGGGGTATATGCACCTGGAGACGAGGCGAGCGGAGGAGGGAGGAGGAGAAAGGGAGAAAGACGGGACTGATAAGGGAGGGCTATATGGGGTTCATCTGTTGTTAGGCAAATAAGGATCGTGCAAGAGGAGGAAACTGAGACTAGTTGGAGACTACCGAGGCGGTTACGTCGTTACTAGGCAGAGCCTGTCTGGGAGCGCGCCGCAGGCCTCAGCCGATGATGCGCCATGCTTCCCTCTCGTCCACCGCCGTCGGTCCTCGCATGCCGTATTGATCCCTCCCTCTCCCATTCACCCTCCCAACCATCGTCCTTGCGAAGAGCACCAGCATCTTCGGGGTCTGTGCTACGATCCCTTCTTTGCCTTCTACCTGCTATACTGTGGTCAAACGAACACGCCAGCAGACAATTCCGCCACCGCCGGGATAACTCCGCGCGTCTCTGCGATCAAGAAATCCCACCGCTCAGTCGAGATGGTTCATTCCGAACCTTCTCACGAACCACCGCAAGAACCCTCTCCGGCGATTCTCCAGACTCCTGCTCGGCTCGGAACGACTCCGAGGCGAGTAATATGGCACCCGGCGTTCATGGATCCTCGCCGCTTTTCGTGGCGACAACGGTATATCCGCCGTCGTCCACACGAGCGCTTCACGTACAGTCCGATATCAAGCTCCAAGGCCTGCGATCTATCCAAGCCTGACGTCATTCGTATCAGCACTTGACATGACTTTTTGCTTGCTTTTTTGCGGTCTGTAAACGCAGGGACCCTCCGGGCCTCCTCCTTCGCCGTGCCAATAACGGTCTAAAATTTTCGATCTCCTCAAAGATAATCGCCCATGGCAGACATCATAGGATAGGTCCAACGCGATATACTGTCATGGAGGTGCGTGCACTTCACGACACCTCCATGGCTTCTGTGTATGCCTCCCATAAACTCGACGGGGATACGACGAACGCCCTGGGATTCGCACCTTGCGACAGAACTTCCGGCTTCACCCCTGCAGACATCCGATCGTGGATTCGAGCACGAGAACACGGGCTAGAAGAGGCGGCGAAGCTGCGAACTGGTGAGCGTGTTATCCCCTGGGAATGTTTCCCTCGCACGGACGCATCCATACCAATTTGTGATCCTTGCTCGAAAGCTCGGCGCGTTTTGCCCGCCACTTTAAGGTTATCGAGTCAATGACCGACCAGCTCGTTTCCATTCCGGCCTGACCTGCACAGTATGTGTCAATGGCCCGAATGGGACAACTCTGACACGGATCATATGTCCGCGGACATTTCGACTGCGCCGATACACAACCAGGCACCAAGTGGCAAGTTAGCCACGAACACTTGAAGGTCGGGAAGGCCGCTGGAAGGCCGGAATCCTCTCAAATGTCACAGGTACTGCGGATCCCAATATTAATATTTAATCAGTCCAGAGCCGCCAACAGCCAGAATGCCGATGTGACGACATACATAGCCGCGATAGTAAGTGCGCCTCATAATCAGAATCAGCCGGCATGCAGCCTCAGCCCTCCTCAGCCGTACTTACTTACGTACATCAACCCCTAGCCATCTCGGGCCGCCGTCTTGCACCGCGACGCGACGAGCCGACTGGACCGAGGCCCATACATCATCATCCCTCATGATATCCTCCTACGTGCGTTTGACGTATCATCATCCCAGGAATCAGCACGCAAGCGGGAAAATTACAGTGCCTTGCATAATTGCGTGAACGCGCCGAAAAATTCCTGCAGGCGCCTATATGCTCGCCTACCAAATCAGGACGCCTGGGAAGCTTCAGAAGCGAGTTGGTGACCTTGATGTGACATGTCTCTTGGATGGCATGGGTGCCTCCCGAAGCAGCTGAGGGCCCAAATGGTACACTAGGAGGCCCGTTGAGAACCACTGAGCTCTCCAGGAAGTAGACAAGCGTGGGGGACAAGGGGAACAGTCAGGCTGAAGTTACGACCAGGAGAGGCGCACAGGCGGCGTTGGCGTTGCATGTGACCGTGATCCATCCGCATTTGGTAGGCGAGGTATAAGCGCCTGCTGGGGATTTTTCGGCGCGTTCACGCAATTATGCAAGGCACTGTATCTCGCAAAGTATTTTCGTACGCAGAACAACACAGCCGAGCATGGTTGCATCAGGCGCTACTAACGCGGACATGCGATGTGACACGGCATTCGCAAAAAAAGTCTGCAGAGGCATCCGATCCAGAGTGCGCTACAGAGGGCAGGCGGGCGGACGGGATGATAAATAAATCAAGTTATGTAGTACACTACGGGGGGTAAGGCGCGGACTCATGGTTACATGGTGGGAGGGCCAATGGGGGACATAACGAAATTGAGCCCTCTAGTGGGTAACGAAAAGCGGTAAAGATGATGGCGGGATGACGAGGAGGAGAGAGGTGCAGAGGTAGCAAGACGAGTCGAGGGAGAGGTAGGGTGAGGGAGCGGGAGAGGAAATGAATGGAGGAGGAGACCTTGCACAGAGCAGAGGTTGACAGGGATGACGTCCGAGCGGCAGCGTGGTTCATAACATGAGAGTGCTGTGTCCGTCCATTCGCGAGGTGTGAAAGGAACAGCCAGCAGGGGCGAGCGTCAGCGGGTCATGTCCACGCGTATCACGTACATCAAGGGGTCAACGAGGGCGGTTTAGGGCGAAGGGATGAGATGATGAGTGTATCCAGACTCGGGAGAGCACGAAAAATGTAAAGGCGATGCTGTCAAGCACGGAGCGAACAAGGAGAGGACGATGGCGCACGCGCTCAGCAAGCACGCAGATAGCACAAGATCCGCGTCATCCAACGACGGACGGCGATAAGTAGGGGGAAAGGACCTCAAGACAAACGAGGGCCGGTGGTGGGGGGCAGGGGGAACTCGCGCATGGTTGCGATGTCCGAGTCGTCGTTTGAGTAGGCGGATATCACAGAGCCCTGCATCGAAACGACACGCAAGCGTTCCTCCACCGCGTCCTTGGAGAGGTCCAGAGCGGCAATGAGAGATGCCATCGCATGCTCGCTTCCCAGCATCTGAACAGAGGCGCCGGTGGGAAGGGGGGGCGAGTGCGGCATCAAGTTTGGTGTGGGCACTTCGATCACAGAGACGGGGACGGCCTCATGGGGATCGAGGAAGGGGTTGACAGTGTTGAGCGTGTCAGAGCGGACGAGGCTCTGAGCACGACTGGTACGGCTGTTGCTGCGGCTCCGTCCGGCTCGACTTCTGCGGTTCATGTCTTGAGCGTTGAAGAAAGGGTTCGTACCTCGAGACCGCTGCTCCTCCACCATCTCGGCGAAGGGGTTCTTGGTCTGGGGAGCCGAAGGTGCTTCCTCCTCCTCAGTGTGCAGCACTTCCGCAGACTCCCACCTATGCAGGGCAGATACCGTCGCGGTAGGGGTCATCTTAGCCATAACCATAGTGGGCGACATGGTACCAGACTCAACGCGAGCAGAACGCATGGAAAGGAAAGAGTCGTCGCCGAGTGTTTCCCCATCCCACGACACGCCACTGTCTTGGCGAACAGCAGCGGCGAAGGGTTTCGCGGGCATGTTGAGCGAGAGCTCCTGCGCGAGATTCGGGTGGTACTTGGTGAACTCGATCTGGGGGAGGTCGAAGTGGTTCGCGTCGTCTGAGCCTGTCTTGTGGGTGTACGCGGACCGGACGCTCGGAGACTTCTTGAACATGGAAAAGTTCTTCTCGTCCGACTCCAGCTGTTCCCGAACCTTGGACGGGGCGGGGGAGACACCGCCTTCCGGCTTCTCCTCGTCGTCAAGTTGCTGGAATTCCCTCGCCTGATGGCGCTGCTGCTCCGCCATTCCCTGCGCATTCCTCCTCCCGGTGGCCGACAGCTTCTTCTCGGTCGAACGCTTATACCAAGCGTAGAGAACGTACATGAGCACCACGATACCGATGAACGCGCCGACACTCGCGCCAATGATCGTCCCAAGGGGGACCTGGGAGCTGCTGGATGCCGATGCGGCGGCAGCGGGTTCCATGGAGGAATCAGAAGATGTGGATGAGGAGGCAGTGGCGGAGGGGGAGGAGGTGAGGACAATGCTCGAGTCGGACACGAGGGGCGGGGCGGAGGTCACGCCGCCAGTTGGGGCAGCGGAGTTGAAGGCGAGAGGGCCGGTGCCCGTCGCCTCAGCGACAGTGAAGCCGCCATCAGTGATACCCTGGACTTGGCGGGCCCTGTGCAGCGGAGATATGTGCATGGAGGGGGGGGTGGAAGAAGACAGTTTGTTGGCAGGAGAGAGGTAAAGAGCGACGGGGGGTGGGCTGGCTGGAAGCCGAGCGATGAATAGAGATTGGGATACGAGAACTGGGAAGCAATCGGGCGCCGCCGACGTAATCAGAAATGAGATGTCGAGAAGGTCAAAGTGGTAGGGACTCACCGGAGGGGAGTGGGGCGAAGAGAGCCCGCGGAGGCGAGGATGCGCCTGGGATATCTCTACGTCGTCTTGGTCGACGAGGACGAAGAGGCGGGTGGTGGGAGGGGGGTGCAAGGCGGAACCAGTGACTGGCATCAGGGCTCATGGACTGGTAACTGCCGCGGCCGGCATCTCATCCCACGATGGCAACCCGACCGTTCCGCTCACCGGCCATCGTCATCACCGCCCACCACCACCGCGCCCACGATGAACACTTCAAGTTCAACTCCGGCCTGAGCCTGTGTTTTCGAAAGATGCTCACAACGACTCTTCAGGCAACCAGCTGCGACGTTCCTTGCATCATTCTCGGTAGGATCACACGTACTTTGGGCGCCTATAACATCCTTGTCGCCGTTCTTTCTCATGCCCGCACTTGCAGACCGTCGAATCACGGACACAAACGCTTCCATTTACTTCAACTGTTGATGATTATCACGAATCGGATGCTCAGGACCTCTCGCTATCGAGGTGCAGGTTTCTGTGTATGTATCTTTGATTAGCGTAAGTAATCTACAGCGACTTCGCCCAGCAGCGCCCAGCCTCAGGCCCTTCCGTCCACTTCAGTCATGGATCCGCAGACGACGCCGCAATCGTTCGTTAGGGCAATCGGCGCAGTCTTTGACACAACAGCACTTACTTACTGGCCTACCCGTGCGTCCAGCTCCAGACTTTCAAAGGCATCATTCCACGCAGTGCTTGTGGCCTGACGCTGACGTTCCATTTTGCGCTGCGGCCATTACTGCTCCTGACCCAAGTTCGAGCCTCCTGGATCAGTCTCATCCAATCGCTCAGTGTCAGTGTTGGTGCCTACACTTTCATTTACGTGGGCCGTCTAGAGTTGTTTGATATGTCTGTCCAACCTCGGCCCTGTCGGGCGACATCAAGCTCAAAGCGACTCCTCTCACAACTTCATCCTCAACTTGGCTTACTTGGAGCATTAAATTGACCGACAACGAGACGAATGCGCGCTGATGCAGATTTTGTGCAGTATCCAGCTCAATATCGAAGGAGATTATGTGCGAGGTACGACATGCAGACGACTAATACCGTTCGATACCCATATTGTGTTTTTCGGAATTCCCTTTGACGTTTTAGCAGATTTAACGGCAGGAGCGAAGATATGCGTGTAGGTTATTTTTGTATGCACATAGCCGGCAGTAGTTGGTCAGGATGCGGGCACCGGCGACAGTGGTACTCAGCTCCCTGCGCCAGTCACCATCCACCCATTCTCACCTCGGAGCTGGCTCTCCGTGGAAAATTGACTACACGGAAGAAGTACATAGCTGCTAGCCTGATCGGTTGTGCATGTGTGAACGGTCGTGAGCAGCGGAAGTATGCACCGCATCGGAACATACATTTACAAACTTGCTTCCTCTTCGCGTTGCCAAGTCCATAGACACTGTCTCCCGTCAACGGTGATAAGCTGGCCACTCGTGGTGGATCGCTGCACTGCTTCAGGATCGGCTCATGCTTGTAGGTCTAGGGGTACATTCATCTGATTCACGAGCTGCGGTCAGCGAAACGCTGGCGCAACGCTGTAAAGCTCGTATTTGCAGCAGAAGCATGGAGTGTGCTGAGGGGGGACTTTGGGGAAGTGCAATAGTTAACCATCGGTAAATGAATGTACCCGGTATGTGCGCATGTCGATTGCGCTTGCCAGGAACTTGAAGTGCCGGCGGCCGGAGATAGGTGACGTCATCATATTCCCCCGACGGCCGTTGCAGGCTCCAGCGGCTCAGGTGTGCTCACATCTCCACGGACTCGGCGAGAGGACCTGTATGTACAATAACATCGAGGCTCTCTTCAGCTCGCATCGAGCGACTTGCAATTGAATGGCCAGCTCGCAGGCTATGACTATCCTCATCCCCGCATCGCCTGACTGCGGTCTACCCCGGGTAGCTGCGAGGGGCTTGCCATAACGACGCATCTCTGGCTTTATTGTCGAGAAGCAGAAGCAGGAGCAGGTTCGCGTATGTCGATCAGTGGGAGGCGGTTACGATCCCAATCTCCGCTCGATCCAGGCGTTTAATCACTTTCCCCGCTTTAGTCCACCTCGGCTTCCTGCTGATTTCTTCAACTTGTCTCGTTTGTCGACCCCCTTCATCCCGTCCTCATCACCCCACTTTACAGCGACCACCGGAGCTACCCACGTCGCTCCTCGGTGTGCCCTCTGGCGATCTCGTCGTCTCTCATCGCGAACCCTCAGCCAGGCTAGCCCGCGTACATCTGCCCATCTTCCAAGCATACGCCCAACTCAGTTCCACAACGTGAACATCTAGCCCTCCACACCTCGCTTTCCCGCACGCAGAACGAGCGTCTAGACCCTCTTCTACGAGTTTACTTATCAGAACGTCATCCTGTTCACGTCGGACAGCCGGCCTGTACGCGGACCCCGCTCATCCCCAAGGTACGTATGCCTATGCCCCATATCCCCTCTCCACATGTTCACCGACCAGACAAAGTGTTGTTATCGGCCATTGTAGGTCACTCGTGCCCTGTTGTTCAGCGATTGTAGTTGCAGAGGTAAGCCAGGGCCGCCGTTGGCTACTTCCCAGCCCATCTTATATTGTCGCCTAGCTGCTACATAGCTTGCTCCTCCACTTTGACATCCCTCCCCTTTCATCATGGCCTCACATCCCAATCATCCTCCACATCCTCAATTCCTCGACGTCGACTGGCCGCGCAATCATGAGCCTATCCCTACCCAGCCGCTCCAGCTCGAAAACGAGTACGACATCGATCCCTCCCGCTACGACATCCTCCGGGGCGAGCTCCAGCCCGGGGCCCACATGGAC
Source organism: Ganoderma boninense (assembly GCA_002900995.3). Lineage (NCBI taxonomy): Eukaryota > Fungi > Basidiomycota > Agaricomycetes > Polyporales > Polyporaceae > Ganoderma > Ganoderma boninense. The sequence continues at coordinate 1,582,115 of CM035309.1, read as the reverse complement.
CGCCGCCGCCATGCCCACCACCAGAGCGCAGATTTTATGATGGGTAACCTCAGCGGCCGCCCTCAGCATTTCGGTGGCAGCGGAGATTACGTCTTCACCTTCCCCGGCACCCACTCGCAGCAGCAGCAGCAGCAGCAGTTCAGCCAAGTCCAGTACGGCACCAACGGCGGGCAGCAGTTCTACCCTGACACCCCGTACTCGGGGGTCTCGACGCAATCTATGCCCAGCTCCCCCTACTACCCAGACGACGTCTCAGCGTACTCATTCGGGCAGCCAGGTCCCGGCATTGGGATGGGCCAGCACACCCGCTCGAACTCTAATCCGAACCCGGGCGTGACACCGACCTTCCGGACGTTCCAGCAGGGCGACGTCGCGCGCACCCCGGTCTACTCAAACGTGCCCTCCCCGATGACGCCGAACTTCGCGTCGTCGCAAAACTACGGGATGGCCGTGCATCAGGCTGGCCTGCCGTTCCGGAGCGACGCGGAGTCGGGCGTGCCACACGCGTCAAAACGGATGCGGGCGCTGGACGACGGAGAGGGCGAGGCGTCTTCTGCGGACGGGGATGGTCATGAGGAGAACGGAGCGCGGGCGAAGGAGGAGGGCGCGAAGCCCCCGAAACCGTGAGTTCTGAGCTTGAGCTCCGGATAGGCACATGATGGAGACGTTGACACGCTCGTATGCGTAGCCTTGGCGCTTGTGCGAGGTGCAAGGGTTTGAAGGTGCGTCTGTCGTTATTCTGTCCGTGCGCCCCTCGTGCCTCATCGCCGGATCGATAGGTCAAGTGCGAGTTCAAGACCGATCCTGACATTTGCAAACGGTGTCTCAATGGCGGGCACGAATGCGTCATCCCTGGTAGGAAGAAGCGTCGCGCACCTCCGTAAGCATTATCCCGTAGTCTCATCCGTGCCAAGCGTCGCTCATCCCTCACTCGTGCACGTACAGAAGGCGCGACTTGCTCCTGGGTCAGATTCGCGAGCAGGCAGGTAAGATCGAGGAACTCATGAAGCAGCTCGAAGAGGCGAATCAGCGCGCCGCCAGGAAGGCATCCGGGGAGGGTAACAAGGAGCTGTCACCCTCCGTGGACTCCGCGTCCAACACAGACAAGGACACGTCGAACATGTCGGCGTCCACGAGCGAACTGACTGCGTCTGACATCGGCACCCCGGACCAAATTTCGGAGCAGATCACAAAGCCGGACGTCCTGGACTGGATCGCGAAGGCGCGAGAATCGATCGAGGCATTTGGAGGGTACATCAACATGGGCGGCCCGAGCGTCACGCAGGACCTGGTTGGGGAGGATGTGCTGGGCTGGAAGGACAGCAGCGACGACTCGGACGATGAGGTCAGCGGCGACGAGGGCGGCGAGGATTGGGAGGACGCCAAGAGCGACTTTCACGTTGAGGTTGAGGATGTCGATGCGAAGAAGGGCGAGCCGCAGCGCGGCCGTTCACGACCTGGGGAGTTGACTGTTCAGGCGAAGGATGACGATAGGAGCAGCGTCACCCGAAGCTCCCGCCGCAAGAAAAGTAGAGGCGGACTCACGCGGGAGAAGCTCGCGATATTGCCGAACGAGGCCGCCCCGATCGGGATGCTCGCCAATCTGAGCCTGAGGAAATCGAGGAGTAGGAAGTCAAGCCGCAGTCGGAGCGTCAGCACGGTGGACTCGAACGAGTACGGTCTGGCGAATGACGACTATTTCCGCGCGACCAGTCAGTATCCTTTCTCTCCTACTTCTGCGTCGCGTTGGCGCCTGAGCGTTCGGTCCAGGTCCAGGTCCAGATCGCCCCATCATGTATGCGCAACATCAAACGCCCTATATTCTTCGTAGTGGTTTGGTGAGCCCCACAGAGGTAGAAAAGTTGTTCAAGATGCACGTCCCTTTTTCTACTTCATACTTCTTGTCGCAGCGTTGACACTGTGCGCAGATATTTCGAGTTCATGAGCCCGTCCCTTTCACTGTTGGACCCAATGCTCTACACCGCTCAGAAGACATATTGGAGAAGTCCATTCCTATTCACAGTCAGTAAGTAGCTTCAAATTTCAGTCCCTTTCCGGCAAGCGCAGAGCATCCTGACGCTGTCACAGTCTGTGGAATTGCATCCAAGTTCTACTCCGATCGTCCAGGTCTATACCAGCAAGCTATGAATTGTGCTCGTCTAGCTGCGGGATCAACGCTCATCGGAGGACAGAAGAGCGTCGAAACTGTACACGCCTACATTCTGCTCAGTCAATACCCTGTTCCTGCAAGAAAATGGGAGGAATCTAGGTGTTGGGTATACATGGGTCTCGCGATGCGGTACGTTATAGAGTCTGGTAACGACCGCCTCCAAGCAGCAGCTTACGGTATGCTGTTTTCCAAAGCCTTGCTACAGACCTCAACTTGCACCTTCCGAACACAGCCGAGCCTCACAACCAATACCATGCCCGAGAAATGCTCAACCGGACGCGTGTCTGGCTGAACTGCTTCATGCTAGATAGGATATTAGCGTCGCAGTACGGCAAAGCGCCAATCATCAGCAACACGGATTATGTCGCAAATCACGCGGAGTTGTGGTATCATAGCTCTCCGTATAATATTCCAGGCCACGATGTCCATCTATGCGCTTACAACGCGGAGTTAAAGTGCCTTGCGGACTTCCGACTCACGATCTTCAGCGATCCTAGCCATCCCGTGGGCTTGAACAACGTGAGTCATTCGCCTTTGGTTTCTTTTTGCGCACTCAGGCTTTCTATAGAAGCTCGATTTCACTGTCGAGGCTAGCAAGACAGACGACCAGCTTGCACGCCTCTGGGAGACTTGGATCGCACGCATTCGCGAGGAAGGTTGCCACACGCCCGCTACCGAATACCGCACGAGCATGTTGAAGCTGGTCTACAGTTATGGTCGCATGACGGTGTTAAGCTTCGCCTTCCAGCACACGCACGCCCGGGAGACATCTCAAGGGTTTAACGACGCATTCTTCTGGAGAGTGAGTCAATTTCCATCTCAATTACGCTGTCTGTATCTGAACTCCTCCTAGTGTCTTCGAGCTTCGAAGGACTTGGTCAGGACGTTGTTAGACGAGCTTTCAGCCCCACAGCAGAGTACGTTGTCCTCTTCATGTAGAAAAGCACCATACTGATACCTAACAATTCAGGGGTATTCCTCCGTCATGGCCCGGACGCGCAATGCGTCTTCGTCGCGTTTACATGCGCTTTCCTTATCAAGGTATGAATGTTTTTGAGTGAACTGGTCATGCGTGTTGATGTGCCTTGGGTACAGTTGCTGCATCCAAGGTTTGTCACCTCTATACCACGAGAAACTCGAGTAGAAATCCGCGGCCTAGTCAAAGACGTCGCAAACTTCCTTGGATCGCATGAGGTTGCTCTCGACGACCGCCACGGGCCAATGATGTACTCCCGCTTCTTGCACGGCCTTCTTGAGACTCCTCTCGCTAGCGTAGACCATTCTCCCGCAGCTCTGAAGCGAGCTGCGAGGTTACTCTCTCCACAACCGCCTCCTCAGCCTGACCTTGCCAACGACCACCAACCCTCAGAGGCGTCGTCTTCTACGATAACGCCTACCTCAAACACCCACAGTCAATCGAGCGCTGCCCCGCCTCATGACCCCCATATGTACGACAGTCTTGGAATGCAGTTCGACAATCAGTCTACCCAGCCTGCGGATACCTCTGGGATGTACGCGGCCCCACTGCCTTTCGATAACGATCTCCTGCAATCTATGCAAACGCTCACGGACTCCAACTGGTCGAATATGATCTTACCTGGTGAGGCTTGTTTAATTTCTGTTCAGAGTTATCCTTGCTCATGTCGATGACAGGCTTCAATTGGATGGATGCCATGCAGCAAGACAGCGACGTGCAGATGAGGTACTACCCAGATATCAGCGTGTCATCTTCCAGCTACTAGACGCTGTACATTCTTGCTATGTACTTAAGGTTTATCTTTCTCATCTCAACTCATCTTTCCTTGTTGTATTAGATATCATCCTACCAGCTGTCGTGATAGGCTTCTGAATGTCGCTCTCGTGTACCAAGTGTAATGTCTATGATGTAGCGCTCTAATGCTTGTGTACTCAAATCTATGCCAGTTTCTGTAATATTCTAAGGCACTACTACTCTAGAATATGAGTGCCACAAAGGGGACCCGATCGGGCGAGACAGCGACTACGTGTTACGACCATACCTCACCGCATGCCGAAGAGCAAGCTATGCTATATGTATAGTATTTATCAGTAGCCCAATGTGACCGAACCAGTGCATATTCGTGTATCTCAGGCGAGTGAACGATGGAAGGCAGCAGAAGGTATGAAGGCAAGGTACACAAAAGGATATGGATGACAAGCATCATTGCCTATAACGCATCATGTCATCTTGGACCGCGTGCGTTCTATTTCGTCGAGAGTGATGCCACTACGCTCGCACATGCCGCGGAAGATGCTGCCGGGAACGTTGAAGAGGTTTTGTGGACTATCGAACTCCTGGAAGAAAAATGAGGGGGCTTTGATAGTTGTAGACAATAGCGGGTTCCTTACCGCGATATTGCCCGAGTCCAACACGAGGATGCGATCGTAGGAAATGATTGTGCGCAAGCGGTCTTTCAAATAGTCAGGGATAGGGATATGAGACCCATCATCTTGGCAGATACGCACGAGCAATGCAAAGGAGTGTCTTGTGGCGGAACTGCGTTTGGATGGTGTGCTGAATCTTCGCATCGGTTTCTAAATCCACAGATGCGCTGAAAGAAATTGGGTCAAGGTGTCAACACATGGGATGTGAGTTACTTACGTAGCCTCATCGAGGACTATTTAGCGAGTCAGCGGGATGGAAGAACATCGAAAAGGATCAAAACTCACCAACAACCTGGCTATCTTTGACAAGGGCGCGAGCGAGACTGAGTAGACTACGCTCGCCAACACTGAGATTCGAGCCTTCGCTCTCAATCACGGTGTCTAGGTTGAAACGCGATGTGGGAGTGTGGGTTCCCTCTGCGTCCGCCTTCGGAGACTCAACAAGGAAGGATCGGTGAAGAGCGTCCCATAGTTCTGCATCGGTCTGTAAGGCATTAATTAGAGAGTTGTGTGAAAGGAGAACATGACAGACGTACATAGAGATTGAAAGGGTCGAGGTTGGAACGGATCGTTCCGCTGAAAAGCAATGGCTACGTTGCCAAGCTCAGCAACAGTGCAGAATCGGGCCGTATCAACGTACGCACATCCTGAGGAATTATAGAGATCTTGCTACGAAGGTCCTTCAGGCCAATCTTAGAAATGTCAACGCTAGGACATGCCGTCAATACGCGAGCTGTGATGATGAAATTGGTGGCACTCACTCATCGACTTTGATAGAACCAGATGCAAGCTCGACAATGCGGAACAGAGCCAGCATCAACGTCGACTTCCCTGCGCCGGTCCTGGAAGATACGATCAGCGCTAGTATAGATGAGAAAGTGCTTGAATCTACCTTCCGACGACGCCTATCTTTTCGCCTCCATGAACTTGCATTGACAGTCCCTTGAGCACGAGCGGCAGTCCAGGCCTGTATCGCATATGGACATCATTGAATTCGATCGCGCCCTTTGCGGGCCACTCCGGAGCCGGTTTATGTCCAGGGATCTCGTGTGGGGCCTCTTGCGCGATCACATCGTCTCGGCTATATTGCAAGACTGCCTCCGGGTCAATTAGAACCGCAATTCAAGGTAGGATATATGCACGTACTTCGCTCCACGGAACTCATGTAATTCTATGGTCAAAAATGAGACAGGAGAATTTTCAATTGAAATAACTATACGTACCTCCACCTCAGCGGACTGCCGAGTGACCATGCCACAAAGTTGGGTGAGCGAGGCTGGCATGGGTATATCAGTCACAAATATCCACATCCGAAAGGCGTCATAACTTGCTTGTGTAGGTCAAGACGAGACCGATTTGCGCAGGGTCGATGCCGGAAGCGTTGGATACAGCAAGGATAGCGACCTGACCGAGAATGTCAGCCTCGTACTTTCCTCGATATTCAACTGGTTTGCTCACAATGAATGTAGTAATGCCTCCGAGAAAATCTAACCTGATAGCAAGCCACCTGAGGACAATTGAATATCAACGAAGCGAAAGGTGTATTGCTAAGGACAGACATACCTCTGATTAGTGGTTGTCAAGTACCCCGCTCTGTCCTCGAGGTCGATGTAGTATTCGTTCTCCTTGACGAAGCGGCTGATTTCGCCGTAGCTTCGGATAGTGGACAGGCCCGAAAGAGACTCAGAGAAGTGCGCATAGAGGAGGGAGCGAAGAATGTTGTCTAAACAATCCGACGCGGTTAGAACCTGGCCAAGATCCACCATTGCCCATACTCACCCAGACGCTTCAACTCCCTGGCACTGGCCCTGTAAAAGGCAGCAAAATAGCTGTACCCGAGCGCAATCACGACGGCCGCGATGACTATATAGCATAAGTGACAAGCCTCCATCCGCAATTCAAATTTGGCTCACTGAAGTAATGTTCCACAACCGTGATCAAGATGATACTTCCAATGACGTTGGCAATCGTCAAAACCACTATTGCAATGTGAGCGCCACATTGGGTGAGAGAAAAACCTCGATGACTGACATAGACGCATGGAGACTGTAGAACGGGATGGACTCATCAGCGAGGTCACTTTCGCACCGTGCCGCACACGTACCAGGAAGCTGATTGTCAATGTCTACATTACAGCGTCAGCACATACATCACTAAGACGCGGGGAAAGGTCGACGTACTCTCGATATCCTTTCCGAACACGCTCAGTATTCTTCCCATAGGCTAAATGGTGTGTCAGTTGTGCGACATTGAATGTTCGAGGAGCTTCAGCGTACAGTCGTGTCGAAAAATGACATCGGTGCATAGAAGATGTTCCGTATCGAGTAGTGGTGAAGGTTCTGAGAGACAAAGAAGCCCATTTCATCCATGACGGAGCCACTATGTGATCGACAATGAGCAGAGAGAGCGTCAATTTGCGGTCGTAACAGGTCGGACTTACACTCCGAAAGTGAACAGGGATTGGCCAACACCTAGACAACCGTACAATGTCTGGTAGAACGAATTGGGTCGGTTCCATGTGCTGTAGAACAGGGGTTAGTGCAATTGTAGGAAGCCGGTCATAATCACTTACTTAGCCTGCCACCACACAAGCGTGTAGCTGTTCATGATACTGCTGCATTGCATCGCGAACATGCACAACACCAGGATCGGTGCAGTCCAGTACGCGTTCCCGGCTTTAAGGTAATCGCCGTAGACTGTATATGTCGATGTCGTCCTCAGTATTCACAACTTGACTGTCCTCGCCAACACGCAATAGATACAACTTACCTGCCCAACTCACGGAGCCGGTTGTGCGCTTCTCCTTGACGATCAGACGTCCCTCGAGCTTGCCGGTTCCCGCACCCTTCTGCTGCACGGCTTCGGCTTTATTCTTCGCGATGTCGAGCTGGGCGGGGGCCTCCTGCTTCGCCGCCTCAGTGACGTCTGCTTCCTCCTCTGCATCTTCCTCCTCGTCCTTGGCCTCGCCGCCGTATTCACCCATAAGCCGGGCGAACTCCTTGCCGTTAGCCATGAGGTCGACATAGGTTCCCTGCTCTTCAATCCGGCCATTCTGCAGATTAGAGTCGTAAGAAGAGATGTCGCCACTGCTCCAGAACAGCGGCATTACCTCAAGCGTGTAGATGTAATCGCACTGAGGGAGGAAGTGCAGGGCGTGCGTGACGAGAATTACGGTTTTGCCACTGTTGCGCAGAGCGCCAAGGATGGCATCGGCGAAGAGGGCCTTCCCGACGTGAGCATCGACTGTACGCGCGGCACGAGTTAATTTAGGATCACGTTTCCCTAGCCAGTGTTCGTACCTGCAGATAGTGGGTCGTCGAAGATCACTATGTCGGCGTTGTAGTAGAGCGCTCGGGCAATGTTGACACGCTGCTTCTGACCTCCGCTCAGGTTGATACCTTTTTCACCGATCTGCCAGAAGGAATCAGAAAATGAGTGGCGTACTATGTGAGATAAAGGCTAAACCATACCTCAGTCAGGTCACCGTCCGCCAACAGCTGCAAATCGGGGAGGAGCGATGCTTGCTCGATTGCTTTCCAGTACTGTATGTGCTTGGTAAGGGTGATCCTTTATTCATCAGGAATCAAGCCACGTTACCCGATGCTCATCGAAGGTTTGACCGAAGAGGATATTCTCGCGCTGTAAAGTGTGAGTGCATCCGATATACCGCGGGGAAACTGCTTGCAACCTACCAATGTGGCGTTCTGGATCCAGGCCGTCTGGCAGCAGTACGCGACTTGTCCGCAGAAGGACACCTGACCCGACACTTTGCGCATCTCCCCGATAAGGCCCTGAAGCAGACTCGACTGCGAAACCGTCAGACCGCGTATAATCATAGTGGACGATCAGCAATACCTTTCCGCTACCGACCGCTCCAACGACCGCCACAAGCGTTCCCCTCGGGATAGTGATCGTGATGTCCTTCACCCGGAATGGCGCGCTCACGTTGGGCGTCGGAGAAGTCGAAGGCTTCTCCTTGTGCTTGGATTTGTCCTTCTTCTCGGCCCTCTTCTCGCCGCCCTTCGTCGGCACGGAGAGCAGGTCAGCGATGTCCTTGCTCTCCTCCCACTCGAACGTCGCATTCTTGACGTCGACTGCGAACTTCTGGTTCTCGTCGACAGAGAGCGTGTCCTCGGGCGTGCGTGTCTCCGCGTGGAAAACCTTCTTCAGTCGGGCGAGAGCATTCTGCGCGTCCGTCGTCGCGGAAAGCGAACGGGGAAGGAACATGAGCGGCTGCCGGAGGAGCTGGAAGAGCGAGAGCGAGGCAAAGATGATCGCGACATCGAAATCATGTGCTGTTGCCGTGTATGTCACGAAGGAGATCGTCGCGGCCAGCACAGGGACGGAGAACGCGCGGCAATGCTGAGGGAGCAGGCGTCAGGTCTAACGCGATAGGAGAAAAGGAGAGGTCGGAGTGTGCTCACTTTGCAGAACGAGCTATCTGAATCTTCCGGGTTCCTTTGAGTTCGTTTTGGCGGACTTCGAAGATACCTGAATACACTGATAAGCGTTCCGCTCCATTGTCTGTGAGGAAATGGACTGACGTTTCAAGAAAGGCTGTTCATAGCAAAAATATTTCACAATTCGCATTGCACCTGCGCAGTTATAGAATCAATCAATACGAAGCCTACAAGAGCGATTTGTTCGGGTATTCGAGACTGACCGAGAACTTCAAGGATGATCTTCGCTCGCTTATCAGTCCATATGAGCGACTTCTTGCCAGTCCGGAACTGGAAGCTCATGACTCGCTCCTGAAGCGGGTATGATAATCAGGAACAACGCGAACCCAGCGAGGGCAGATGGGCCGAGCTGAAGGGGGAGGGGAGGGGGTAACGAATTGCAGTTAGTGCAGGCACTCCGATTACGTTTGCGCAGGCATGAGAACGCACCTGGACCAAGAGAATGATGAGGCATATTGTGACTTGGATCGGGGCCGTCCACACTGTGAGAGCGGAGGGGGTTAGGACGTTTCGGACGCGCCAAACACAGCTTCGGAGGAGACGGAGTACGCACCCGCATGCTGTTTTAGGGTTTCGGGCGTTCGGCCGGTCAGCGAATGTCCCAATCGGGCATCAAAGAAAGAACGGGCGCTCACAAACCACTGCGCGCATGCATCCACTCGGCTGACCTGCACATTGTCACATTGAGTTTAGACACGAGGCGGCGGTTGCACTTGCAAACAAAATGAGAAATAGACTCACGTCGGTAGAGATGTGGGTCACGAGGGTAGCGTTCGGGAGCGTCGTGCGAGCCTTCCCTGTAAGAGACACTCCGCGTTTGTAGATCGACGCAGTGAGCGCGGCACGGGCGAGCAGCCCAGTCGTCATCGACCGCCAGAAAAATTGATGCTGGGACACGCTAGCAGTGACTGTCGTGCAGAAGAGCCCAATAGCCATCCCAACGCCGCGCCCAATCGAGGGCGGCGGACGACCCTCCGCCACAGCCGCGGCATGTGCCTTACCGAAGTTGATAATTGCTTTGACCAAGAGGGGTCCCATAAGCTGAGAGGTGTCACCGATGACCTTGAACGCGCCTCCAGACCAAAATTCCCGCCCGAAGACGTCGTTGAGTGACCATGCAAGGCTGGCCTCCTTCCTACCGTCGACCTGACGCCAGTGCTCTTCGAGGGCGGCGCGACGCTCGCCATAGGTTCCCTTGCCCTGGAGAGACTGGAGAGCCCACTTGGCACGCTTAAAAACGCCTGGCCGTATCTCGCCATTCTCAAGGCGGAAGTTCCATTCCTTGGCAGCTTGTACACGCCGCGCCCATGCCTCATCGAGCTGCGCTCCAAGGTTCCCGGACTCACGGCTGTAGTCCATTTTCCAGAGGTCGGTCGCCTGCAGGGTTCTCTGGTAGCCGAGCGTCTGCCACAGTGGGAATATGCATCAAAGATGGGAAATATGCATGTGGGACTTGTAGAATCTACCATAATTGGGTTGATCCACGCGTAGGACAGAATAGCGAAGATGGACGAGGTGACAAGGGGAATAACAGTCGCATCGTCCAAGGATGTGGGCGGCGGGGGTGGCGGGTCCTTGGGTAGCCTGTATGAGAGACGAAGGTCAGGAATGAAAGGGGACGTGAATAGATGTAAGTATGCGGACCAAATTTGCCACCAGTGATGGCGAAAGCGGACATGTTCTTCGCCAGTATCGAAAGTCGAATTTGCGGGAAGAAAGGACAGTTTTCTGAGCTTCTTTGAGAGCGACATCGATATCCTGGCCTTTCTCGACGTCCGTGTCGATAGAGTCGACCTTCGAGAGCTTCTCGTCTGCCATGAAAAGACGTGGAGGACGTAGTCGAGGCCAGAAGTGGCGACGCGAGGGGGAACGAGGAGAGGCTGCGACCAGGGGGCAGACAAGCCGACACGGACGATGGCCAGGAGTGCAATCCCGTATTTATTGAACATGGTTCAAGGCTCCGGAGGGGGGCCCCGAAGGGTGCGAATATGATAACAATTTGGTCGGCAGCGAGATGGCACGACGCCGGGGCGTGTGTGCGTGAGCAGCGGTGAGCTAATGATAGCGTCCTCCGGCATCCGCTCTGGCAGGTACTTACGGGAACGGTGTCTGGCCGCACGCGACGCCGCATGCGGGTGAGCGAGCGCAAAGAGATGGGAGACGGTCAGCTGACACAGTCTGCTTTACATCTCGTCATTCCAACTTGCCGAGCTACTCCGAACAATCCGGACCGGAGGTGGGGCGCCGGCCACTCCGGTCACTGGCAATCCCACTCGCGTCGAGACTCATCCATCCACCCTCCATCCATCCACCCCACCTAGCCCCACCTTCGCAGTCGGCGTCTTCAGCCCCAGGCAAACAAGAATACCGTCCTGCGGGTTCCCCAACAGCTGCGGGATTGCAAGTCTCAATATTTAGGCTTCACTGGCACGCAGTTCCATCAGTTTTACTTATACCTCTCCTCGCCCTCGTATTCCGGTACAGAAGGAGGTCGGGCGTAGCATTCTGTGTAGTGTAGTAAATTGCTCCTAATGCAATGAGTATGAAAACGTACTACTACGGACCAGACACTCACACTCACAGATTTCGTCCTGTCCAACCTGGTCGCGCGATCAGGGAAACTGCCGCCCGGGTCCTCCACCTTGAACTGCGGCCACTTTCGCACCTGAAGGAGCCTGTATAGTAACGCACTGCGAGCGGTGACCAACGGGCAGTGTTCCTCAGATACCTCTGCTTTTGAACTTTGCATATACTATGACAAAGGACAGAGTAGATCTCTCAACTGTTGCAAGGAACTCAGCCACGCTGGCTGTGCCTGCCTGAACTGCCAAGCCGCTTCTCCTGTGTTCATTGCACTATATGTCACAGCGCCACCATGGCTATCCTTCCTATCCTGCTCCATCCTTCCTCCGCTCCCGACATCTCCGTTGTCAACCACTCGCTCGACTCCCTTTCAGCGTCGGCCCTCTCTTCCGTACACCCCTACGATCCAGCGACGGATATACCCTCACTACAACCTCGTCCGGCGAGATCGTTGAGATCTTTCTGACAGGCGCCCTTAAAAACTTCAAGCTCTTCCATCGCAACGTGCGTTTATCTTATTAAGGCTGGCCTCCCGTCGTGAGCCAGTGCTTACCTCCTTCGTCAGAATGAGCAGGGAAATCGGCACTTTGATTGTTGTCGTCCTCAAGGCCCGCAATCTACGCGATAAACATACCATCACCAAGCAAGATGTTTATACCCAAGCTTCGCTGAACAAGGTAGAGAAGAAGACAGCAACTGACGTCAAGGGTGGCCAACACCCCGTCTGGGATGAAGAGTTGCGCTTTCCGATTGTGAAGGCAGCGAATGACGAGACCAGGAAACTCGAAGTCGTCATCTACTCCAAGGAGCCGAGGCAGGATGACCTGGTTGGGAAAGGTTCAGTTGATATCTCGGAGACGTTAAAAACGGGGGAATTCGATGGTGCGCAATCGTAGTGTTTCATTCAAGGTGTTCGGTAATTGATTAGCTCCTTGCTTTCAGACTGGGTAGAGCTATTCCTCGAGGATGGCTCAAGGCGAGGTGAAATCTTCTTGGAAATGACCTTCTACGCCAATGCTCCCCCGCCTCAGCGCCGTCCGTCTAAATGGAAACCAGCTGAACGACTCAAGCGTGGTCCGAACGGTCTTGCGAACGCTGCTGCACTCAAGGCCAATCCACTTCCCCCACTGCCAGAAGATCCGGATGTTGCTCTGCCCCTTCCTGGTGCCTCATCCCCTCCCAAGCTTCCTTCTAGCCTTCTCCCAGGTGGCGGTGGCCCAAAGCTTACAAGCCCCAAAGCCGACGTGAATCATCTTTTGCCAGAGCACTCAGTTCGTCCACAAGCCCCTCGCGACCCCTCGCCCCCGGGTCCTGTCCGCAATGGGCGCCAATCTATTGACAATATACCAGCCCATCTGCGTCCAGGAGGAGGTGCTGCACGCCCCACTCATTCACACCAGTCGTCTATTACCTCTATACCCGACGCTCAAGCCCGACGGTCCTCCTATGACTCTATACCACCCTACCTGCAGCCCGGAGGCGGTTCATCTCATCCTGCTCCCTCAGAATCTGTCCCACCTTATTTGCAACCCGGCGCAGGGGGATCCCCAGGGCGCCGTCACTCGCCTCCGCGCAACTCCGTTATCCCGGAGCCACATATACCCACCCCAGAGATCCCATCCTATGGCGTGCCTTCGCATACGGCAACCTATGGCGGAGCTTACGGTGCCTCCCCTTATCCCCCACAATCATCATACACCGAATACCCCCCTCGCCGGTCACAGTCGCCGCCTGCGCACTTCGTAGGTGGGATCAGCTCGCCTCCGCCCCAACAACAGTACCCTGCATATGGCTCGCCCCCTCGCGCTGCCTACCAACCATTAGGCGGGCCTCCACCCACACAAGAGGCGCATCCGCCTCTGGCTGCCCATCCTCCGGAGCCGTACCCCCCCTACGGCACACCCGCCCCTCAGACGTACGGCGTACCTCCAGCCCAAACATATGGCGCACCAGCACATCAGACATATGCCTCACCACCCCAAGCCTACCCGCCCTACAGCGGCGCAGCGCCGCCCTCCTCCCATCCGCCACAGCCTCATGCTGGCCCTCAATCCTATCCGCCATACAGCGGATACCCACCACCCAGCGCTCCCTCAACAGGGCTCAACCTCCCCGATCCGTACCTCGAGAAGCGCTACCAGTCGCCCCTGCCCCTTCCCGACGGGTCGCTCGGGCGTGCACACACCCCGTCGCACTCGCACTCACACTCGCAGCCCAAGACGAGCGTCCCCGTGCCCCAGCCCACGCCCGCGCCCGTTGCGCAGACGATCCCTGCGCTGCCCCAGTCCCAATCCCAGGCGCAGCAGACGCTGAAGCCGCAGGGCCCGAGCAGGGAGTCGCGGGACCGGAGCCTCGCGCTGGAGCTGGAGAAGCAGGAGGAGGAGCGCAAGCGGCAGCTGCGCGAGCAGGAGGAGCGGGACATGGAGCTTGCGCGGCAGCTCGACTTGGAGCTGAATGTCGAAGCTTGAGGGGCGAGAACGGTGGCGGTGGTGGTGGTGGTGGTGGGGGAGGGGATAAAATCCTGAGCGAGAGCGAGCGTGTTGATACCATATATACTTAGAACGCGGTTTACACGAGCTTCGATCGACGCTGACCTATGTACGAGGAAACTTTGTACTTATATATCATTATTGTCACACATACGTGGTCTCTTTAAATAGGCCACCTGGACCTACAGAATGTCACGGCTCCCGAAGTCTGTGCTGTGCCTGCTGATATCGTGCCACAATGTTAGCATGCAGAGAGGGATACTCCAGAATGAAATGAAAATCGATTGGCTCCCGGATGGTGTACAAATACATTGAGACAGCTTGTCACAGCAGCAGAGTTGACCATGGGGACAGCAGATACGACATAAGTACTAAGTAGATGCCGAGAAAGGGTGGGGGAAGCTAAGGAAGGAGTTAGAGAGCGGAAGTTGATATCGATGAAGCATGCAAAGGCGACAGGACATTATTCCACTCTGGTCGAGAACGCGCGAGGATACTTGAGACTAGTTGATAATGGGTAATAGGAAACGATGAAGTGAAGCCTGGCGGGTACCCAGACATAATTGAAGGGATTAAAACAAGACAGATAAGGAGAAATAGGTCATAAGGGTCATGATGAGGTGGGATGAGAATGCAGGAGAGAGTTCTTGGGTGCTTGATGTTTGTGGACTTGCACGTGTGATGATGTCGATAGATGGGGATAGCATGGGATCATGGTGGGCATCGCAAGGAGTATATCGATGAGGCGAGGGCGAGAAAGCGAGCGAAGCATATGTGCAAAGAAGCATAGACGCAGATATCAACCTCTCCTTCCCCTGGCATTCCAACAACTTGGGGGCTTGCTCCCGGGCCCACATCCTACTCCTCTTCGGGATATGGCAACGGGACCTCTCCAACCCTCTCTCCGTGCACACGCATGCGGTACAAGCACGTGAAGTCGTCCTTGCCCCAATTGCTCTTGACCAGAAGGATGACGACGCCGAAGTCGATGCCCAGTTCCCGAATCTCATCGCGGACTGGGAAGGTCTGGATGTGCTGGGGAGCGTGGATGTCGTACGTGAAGTTGGCGACACGAATATACTCGGGGTACTTAGGAAGGGAACAGGGGTAGGCAACCTCGTCTGCCAGGTTCGGGGGGACGGGCTGGCCTGCCTCTTCGAGGGCCTCGCGGCGGGCAGCACGTTGGTCGCGCCAGTTCTGGACCTTCTCAATGTTGTCGTTACCCTCGACAAGACCCCACAACTCCATCTGGCGCGGAGCGGAGCGCATGTCCATTGCGACCTCCTTGGCGACGTGGTCGATAGTGACATCGGTGATGTAGACGGGAGCTGCGAGTGCGACAGCGAGTTGACCTTGAGTGCCTCCGAACGGCCAGCAGTGCCCAGTGTGCGTTTCGTGGTGCAGAGCAGGTGACTGGTGGGCGACCAATTGCATATCCATTGCCGCCGGTGATGAGACCCACAATTTGATTGCGGAGACCTGAGGGTCGGACTTCGAGCGTCTCACTCGTGAGGGAGGGGATGATACGTGCGCCACCAGAATGAAGCGCGAAGTCGACGCGTGCGAGCGTGTCCTTGGACGTGTGCATGACAGCGTTGTCCACGAGCTGGTTGATGAGCGAGGTGACGTCCTGGCCATCCGAAGACTTGATGGTGACGCTCTTCGTTTTGCCCGTAGCCAGACCATTCCACCATTGGGCCACTGAGCCGGACATCGCGCCTGCCTTCGCGGCATTCTTGCCGATCTCCAGCGCATCCTTGACACCGCCCTCGACCGAACCAACTCGCTCTTCTAGGGCTTTGAGCTTCGCGCGCGCTTCCTCGTCGCTCCCGATCGACGGTCGCCGTGCCTCCGCGTCTCGAAGGTTTTGTAGCTGCGAGGAGAGTTGGGACACTTCTTTCTTGACGGCGTTGATATTGTCGCTGGCAACGGTGCGGAACTTATTCTCCGCATCTTGAGCACGGGAGCTCTCCTTCTGGATGCGCGACTCGAGACTCCTAAGCGCCCTGCAACGTCGGCGCGATGTTTCGAGTCGCCGTCGATGTATACTCGTGAACGCTCCGTGTCCAAGGATAGACCCGCGACGGCCTTCTCAAGAGTCTGCAGGCGGGCAGATAGAGCCGCAAGGTCGGCGGCGGGAACATCGGGAGGTTGGTAGGGGAGTGAAGGGCCTCTTGGGAACGGTAGAGAACGCAAGTCAAGTAGGCCGCTGTGAAGGGCATACCACGCTAGCCACACGGTTCCACCCACGATCGCATACTTCAAGAGCAGAGGATGTACGAGCACCTGGCCGATGGCGGCAATGACGCTGAGAATGGCTCGTACTACCCACATACCTGCGCCGGCCGACTCGTGCACCAATCGTCCCAGCGTCGCGCCAACAGAGAACCCAGATTTCGTGGGAGGGAACGCGCCATCGACCTGTGGCGGAAGCTCGTCGAGTTCAGAGATCGCAGGCAGTTGTCCTTCAAGATCGAGGGAGTTATCAAGACCACTGGAGTCATACTGTCGTGACACCGAAGGTTGTCGTGGGGGAACCGAACCTCGAGCTATTGAAGGTGCTCTTTGCACTGGCGTAGTCCCGCGCTGAGAACGCTGCAGAGAGCTGAGCCACAATCCCAACCACCTTTGGGACGAAGACGCACCTGGTCACTCGCTTGCTCTTCCTCGCCCGAGCTCTCTTCTTCACCTTCTCCAGCTCCGTTCTCCCTGCCACCTTTCTTTTTCTTCTTCCTCTTGTCGTATCCAGCCACAGGTAGTGTGGTTAGAGGACCACCACCCGGACCACCCTTCTTCTTCTTCCGCTTCGTTCTCTTTCCATCCTCTTCGAAGTCTTCATCAGACTCCTCCAAGTCCGACATGGACGGGCGGTACGCCTTGTTGTCCATGGACATTCGACCCTTGCGATGGGCAACGACCGTCTTCCGGGAGGCAGGTTTCTGCGATTGCTGATATTCGCGCTCTTCAGCAGAGTAGTCATAGCTTGACTGGTCGCGCACACTGTCGTTCCCATTCGGCACGGAGAGATGCGAGTTGTCTGGCTCTTGCGAGCGTTCGCGGAGAAGGAACGTAGCGGGGATGAGGCGCTTCACGACATCGATGCCGGCTTCAAGAGGAGTCTTGGCGCGACCGTCAGTGGACGGTGGGTCGTCCTCTCCTTCAGAGTCGGGGACGTGACGAATGGATGCAGATTTGGAGATGGGTCGGGAGACCCTCGCTTGCTGTAGTCGATTGGGAGGCGGGGCAAGCCGACGGTTGACGGTCGATTGGGTTTCTTTCTCGTACTCGACTGATGTGCTTCTAGGAACCATGGGCTGCTTCCGGACGCCGGAGGCCCAGGCCTCGTTGGGGTTCATGCTGTTGTTGCTGCCGCTGCTAGAGTTGGCGGCGCTATGGTCTAAGGAATTTGATGTTGCAGCCTGGTAGAACGCGCTGACGATGTTAACAGAGGTGTCGCGGACACTCCACGTCTCGGGCTGAGGTGGATTAACGGTGGTTGGACCCACGGAGCGAGAGGGCTGCGCCTGCGAAGAGTGTTGCGTCTGTTCGCGCTGCTTGAGACGTGCGAAGCGGACGAGGGCCGGTTCCTCCGCGTCGTCTACTTGGGGAAGCGGAGGTCTATCTGGTTTGGGAGGTGATCGCGAGCCGACTGTAGGTGCACTGCGCTGCCATGAGCACGCGCATAGACATATATGCGCGAGAAACACGCACCCGTATGAGTATGAAGTTGGTATGGCACGACGGTTGGGTGCGTTAGGGTTGTTCTTGTTGAGAAATGTGTGGTGATCTAGACGTCTGCCTTGACCAAGAGGTGTGCTCGAGAAGGACATGTACCTCGCGTTTTCACGACGGCAGGGCGCGGAGTGAGATCAGGAAAGCTTTATGCGGGAGATGCAGGAAACGTGGGGAGATGGTGTGGATGATGGAGGGGATGTGCATGCAGGCGGTGTGTCTGTCGCGTGTCGTGGTTGAGTTGAGGTCGACCACTGCGACTACACGCGACCGCTTGCCCCGTGGGCGCTTCCCCGCGTGGCTTTGTGTCTATTTGTCCTCCTCGCCCTATTTGGGTGCCTTGTTGTCATGCTTCTCGTCGGCCACCCTCGTCTCGAGCGACGACGCCCCAATCCCTCTTGTTTTCCTGGCTTTGCTCAATGTAACCATGCATCGGCTTTTGAGCGCAGCCACCAATCCACAATGCCTCAAAGGCTTCGCCGCAGGCCAATGCCATAAACCAGTATTCGACCAGGATGATAACAACGTTGCCATTGTACATGTTTCTGGGTTTTCCATTTGCCATGGGTGGCCACCCCACCCTGTCTGCTGTACCCAAAATCTGATTTCCGCGGAGATTGGCGTAGCAATCTTGCGGGGGGAAACACGAAACAACTGACAGACATCCACGATCGGTGCGGCCCTGACGGCCGGGAGGTTCCTGCTGAGCACACCGCATAACGGGGTTAGACAAAGTACAGCCACGGGCGGATGCGTTGGATGGGCGATGTACAATCCAACAGGTAGTCGTCGCACGAAGCTCGCAACGACGGGCCTACGGAACCCTACGGACCGTCACTCAAACATCATGATTTGGTCATCCTAGCATGAACTTGAAGCTGGTGCGGAAGTGGAGGTGTGTCTGGATCTTATGTGAACAGGATATAAGATGCTGCAACTCTGAACGTCGACAGCACTATCCACCTACCTGGTCTTTCCCTCTCGCTGTACCAACATTTCCAAGCCTACCATGACCTTCACCTTCCCATCGCGAATCAAGGCCATCGGCATCTCCAAACCAGGAGGCCTTGACGTTATTGAGACCCTTAACCTACCATTCCCCTCACCCGAGCCCAACCAGCTTATCGTCAAGGTTTGTCACTTCGTCCTTCACGGAGATCCGCTTCGCTTGTACGTTCAGTGACTGAGACAGGTGGCTTCAACAGGTCGAGTACGTCGGCGTAAACTTCTTCGATATCCAGCAACGTGCAGGTCTCCATCCTGCCCCCAGCCTTCCTGCTCCCTTGGGCCAGGAAGCGGCCGGCACCATCGTCGCGCTCCCGTCGGATGAGACTTTGCTCTCTAGTGAAAGTTTCAAGAAGAGTGGCCTCGAAATAGGCAGCAAAGTCGCCTGCGTATGTATACTTTACACGTGTGCCAGTTCGTCGCCGCCTGAGTTATGTTTTCCGTTTTCCATCTAGTTTGTCCCGGGCGCGTTTGCCGAATACGTTGCGCCAGACTGGTCCAACGCCGTCCTCCTCCCACCCAACGTCTCCACGCGCGAGGGCGCCGCGGCTTTCGCCCAAGGCATGACCGCCATCACGTTCACCGCGGAGGCGTATGATGTCCAGCGAGGCGACTACGTTTTCATTCACACCGTCGCAGGCGGAGTTGGACTATGGCTCACGCAGATCGTCAAGTACCTAGGGGGTATTGTTGTTGGCACGACAAGCACGAAGGAGAAAGCCGCGGTTGCGACGGCGCACGGTGCAGACCACGTCATTCTCTACAAGGACGAGGATGTTGTTGCCCGTGTGCTAGAACTCACCGGCGGCGAGGGTGTGCACGTCATATATGATGGTGTCGGGAAGGACACGTAAGTACATGGTTCTTTCAAACTTGGGTGTCCTCTGATCGGGACGGTCTACAATATAGCTTCGAGCAGAACTTTAAGATGATCTGCTTCAAAGGCACTATTGTGTCTATGGGTGCGGCGTCTGGCGCGCTCGAGCCCTTTGACCCGCGAAGACTTCTACAAAAGAACGTCAAATATCTCTTTTCCCTTCGTGAGTCCCTGCCTCTGCACATCTCAAAGACATATCAATGAGTCTCAACTATAACTTAGGGCCTCGAATTACCTGCGCCATCCCAAGAATGGCAGACAATACTTCACTGAGCTGTATGGGCTTATTGACAGTGGCGTACTGAAGGCAGTGGTATCCACGGAGTATCCCCTCACCGCTGAAGGTGTCGCACAGGCTCAGAGAGACCAGTCCGAAGGCAAATCGATCGGAAAGATATTGATCAAGGTCACCTGAACCTAGAATCTCAGTGAGTTACAGCTCTTCCATTTATTCCTCACCGAGGATACCTAGCATAATTCTCTCAATTCTACCATACGTTGACGCGCGCTCGTGCAGAGAGACTACCATCATCAAATAGAGCAATGAATTCGTCGGCCTTTATGCTTTGATCCGCAGTGCACCTGGTACTAGTGAATGTTCAGAAAGATATGTCAATATTGACAATGTTGCACGGGCTGAATGTCTGTACGCTGGTATGCGATACATCCACGGGTACCTGGACAACAGACGGCTTGTAGCGAAATAAGGAACCCAATCCCACTGCGGAGTTGGATCCATGTCTTGAGGCCCCAACGACGGTGGGTTGGACGCACAGGCTCGGTTTCTGTCTGGCAACAGGAAGGTCTAACGGTTCGTTCCTCTGCACGATTGGTTTGGATGTGACTCACAAATAACCAAAGTAAGAACGGCGATTTGCATTCCAGTCGGACGTTCTCCTGCCATGAATCGGCGCCACGCGCCCGAGGGTCGAAATTGGATCCTCAGAAGGCCGAGGATGTCAGTTCCACTGGAACCGCTTCTAGGGAGCTGTCGCATTACTTATATGGGATCATGATCTACGCACCTGCCAATGCCAATCCTGATGTGCGCAAGTACTAGTGAGGACCTTACAATAAGTATCATAGTATGATGTATTGTTCGGACTAGGAACACAGCTTCAAAGCCGGGAGTCCTACCGTAGGAGGGCGATCCGGAAACGATAGAATCGCCGACAAACGGACGAGGAAGGCTGAGGTAAGAGTGGTCATGACCAAAAGGCTCTGCTCGTATCTGGCTCGGAAGCAGAGAATTTGAGAAAGCAGGAGTTCGCAAACCGCACGGAGACGACTGATAAGGCAGAAGCTCAAGCTCAAAGGCGCCATGGACACACGTTCGACGGCGAGGAGATCCGTGGACGCGCGCCGGGGCGATGTGCGGGGGACCATTTGTGGCGAGAGGGGGTGGAATACGACGGGGATCAGCCAGAAGAGTGCAGGGGACGAGGGCGATTCGGGAGAGATACCCGCCCAGAGACACGTCCAAGCGTGGTCCGGGGCCCCGGAAAGGCAACTACGCCGCGGTGAAAGCTCGGACACAGCCGGAGGCCCAATGGAAACGGATGCGTCTGTGCTGAGAGAACGAAATAGGGATGATGTCACATGCATCATCGATGAACATAAGAGTTAAACACTCCTAACCTTACCGTAGCTCTCCAGCCTTCCTCCGACCTGTTCTCCACCCGTCCCCAGGCCGCCCCCGTCGACCCCGACAGCGACCCACGCTCCGTCACCATGTCGCCCGCGGTCCTCGACTCCTCCCTCTCCGCCCCCGACCTCTCCATTCCCGGAGACGGCGAGCAGCGCCATCTCATCGTCGTCTCCAACCGGCTCCCCATTACCATTAACAAGGATGCCTCCGGCGAGTACCACTTCAAGATGTCCTCTGGTGGTCTTGTCTCCGCCCTCTCCGGCTGCAAAAAGTCCATGTCATTTACCTGGATTGGCTGGCCCGGCTTCTTCATACCTCCTAAGGACCGGCCCCTCGTCGACCGACGTTTGCAGGAGGAGTTTTCCTGCCAGGCTGTCTACCTCGACGACGACATCGCTGATCGCCATTACAATGGCTTCTCCAACTCCATCCTGTGGCCCCTCTTCCACTACCACCCTGGCGAGATGAACTTCGAGGACGAAAACTGGCTTGCGTACCGGCAGGCGAACATGGCCTTCGCGGAGGCAATCATGTCCCAGCTCAAGCCCGACTCCATGGTCTGGGTGCAGGACTATCATCTCATGCTTCTCCCGCTCCTCCTCCGCACGCTCATCGACGGGCCACAGCAGGTCGGGGACTTGACTGCGACTGAGGTGGACCGAATCCTCGAAGGAGTGAACTGTGAGGAGATTGCCCCTCCACTGTACGACAACGTGAAGATTGGTTTCTTCTTGCACACGCCGTTCCCCTCGAGCGAGATCTACAGGTGAGCCCCTCTCGCCCCTCGGAGCTCTGCGGTTTGGGCTTGCGCTCGACATTTCGGCTCGCTTCGCATGTGCTTCTGGGCGCCCCGGAGCGTTGGTGTCGTGCCGGGCCGTGTGTCCGTGCGTCTTTCGACCGCGGATCGCGCCGACGTGCTTCCTTGGCTGTGCCTGGACCGCGCCAAACGGGCTTCCGCGAAGCTGCAGTCCGTCGCGTGCTTTCCTTGTATTTTCCAAGCACATGTCTCCCCCCTCGCTTTCCATATGTCGCAGTTGCAATGCCCATGCTAACCGCGGCATACAGGATCCTCCCGGTTCGACGCGAGATCCTCCTTGGCATCCTCTACTCTGACCTCATCGGCTTTCACACCTACGATTATGCCCGCCACTTCCTCTCCTCATGTACCCGCATCCTCGGTCTTCCGACCATGCCGAACGGAGTCGAGTTCGAGGGCCGCCTTGCACATGTCGGCACCTTCCCCATCGGTATCGACCCCTCCTCCTTTATCGACAATCTCAAGAAGGACGCCGTCAAGAAGCGGATCGCTCAGCTCGAGCAGCGCTTCAGTGGATGCAAGGTCATTGTCGGCGTCGACCGCCTCGACTACATCAAGGGTGTCCCTCAGAAGCTCCACGCGCTCGAGCTTTTCCTCTCACAACACCCCGAATGGATCGGAAAAGTCGTTCTTGCGCAGCTCGCTGTCCCTTCACGACAGGACGTCGAGGAGTACCAGAACTTGCGAGCGACTGTGAATGAACTTGTTGGCCGTATTAACGGTCGCTTCGGAACCGTGGATTTCATGCCCATTCACTTCATGCACAAGAGCTTGCCGTTTGACGAGCTCTGTGCCCTCTACGCCGTCAGCGACGTTTGTCTAGTATCTAGCACCCGTGACGGCATGAACTTGGTAGGCGGGGTCTGTGCAACTTGCAAGTCTTGGAAGATTGACGGTTTGGTCTAGGTCTCGTACGAGTATGTCGCATGTCAGCAAGAACGACAAGGCGTGATGATCCTTTCCGAGTTTGCTGGCGCGGCCCAGAGCTTGAATGGCAGCATCGTCGTCAACCCTTGGGACTCGCAACAGGTCGCCGACGCGATCTTCGAGGCCGTCACTATGGACGCAGAGACACGCGCGGAGAACCACCGGAAGCTGTTCAAGGTGCGTGGCGAGGCCTCTCAGATGCTTTTTAAAAGCTGAGCAAGTGATTGGGTACTGCGTACACAGTACGTCAACAAGTACTCGGCAGCATATTGGGGCACGTCCTTCGTCCGCGAGATGACTCGGATCGAGCTCCCGAATCAGCGCGCCGAAGCCGGTTGCGGAGTCCCCAGCTGAATCGACGCCCGACTCACCTGTCAAGACGAACGGGGCCCTCCCGCACCCCACCGTCAAGGAGCTGAAGGGCGGCCAGGCGGAGCTTCGCCTGAAAAAGGACGAGCTGAAAGGGAGCGTGCTACTCGAGAACGGCATCGTTCCTCCCACCCCAGCACAGAACGCCTTGGCACCGCACAACTCGGCATGAGTTTGCAATGCAGCACAGTTCGCTCTTGCACCATTCCACGACTCCGTGCAAGCTTTCGTGTCGCTAGACCGGCGAGCTTGCGCGCACCAGTCGTGTCTTCCGTAGATGGGGTCACGGTTTTGGACATTGGGTTTGGCTCCCTGCGCCTCGCCTTGGCCAGGTGCCGGTTGGGGCGAATACATATAGATGGATATCTGGAAGGCACACGCAACGACGCACACATGGGCAAGGTCTAGCAAACAAACACAATCATCTACTTGTAATATTGTACTCTCATCGTTCTCTGTTGTTGTTGTACGACGTACTTATACCTTGCTTATACCATCGCACACGTCGCATGGTCCTTTTTTTCTCGTCTCCAGATCTGCGCTCTCGGCACTCAGGTTCGCTGCGACGGCGGTCTCTTCCCTTTTGTGGCATCGTTGCTCCCTCCGTTCTAGAATCCGGTGACCGGTCTCTGATCTCAACCTCGGGCGGTCAAAAGACCGGGAAAGCGGCCTATCGTCGGGACGTTCGGCACGTCGACGATCTTCTACACAATTCCAAGAAACCCTTGGGGTCTAGCCTATGCAAGTACACCCCAGACTGAAACCTCATACGTACGCAATCACGTCTCACGGAGGATCGTCTCATTGAATGCGCAGATCCGGGCCGCACTGTTACGTGACGATCCCGAAGGTTGCTTGCGCGCAGAATGCTTGAGGTTCTAGGTAGTATCCGACAGCCCCCGTCACCTTGCATTTGCTTGCCTTGCCATAATCATGCAGTCGGACGGACTTTTAGACGGGTTTCCCTTGTTCCATTTACGCCATTGCGAGGTATTTGGCCCAGCGTAAGTTGATTGCCATCCTTGGTCCATCGCTCACCCAAGGTTCTTCCTCTGGAGCTGCTGATCAATCTCTTCCCCGTATTACTCTCGTATCAACCGCGTCCCCCGAGGTTGTTGGCGCATATTTAGCCAATGGCGCCAATCGCCGCTTCAAACCTCTGGCAACGCTTCCCCGTTTGCGGTTGTCGCCGACTCCAGTACATACACCTCTCTGTGTTCTATTACGCTCGCATGACTTCATACTCATCCCAGCCTTTCCCGCGGCCGCATCACGCGTTGTCCTGCAGTATGTACGCCTTGCTTTTCTTTCGCAATGCTGGGCAGTGAGTTGTGGCTTATCATTTTGTTAGGCTGCGAATCGATTGCTGTTTGGCGGTTCTATGCGATGGTATGTCTCAGCATTTGTCCAGTTCCTCGGCTGAGCTGACCTTCTAACTCCATAACTGCACGTGGTTGCCTCCGAGCAAGAGTCAAGATGGGCAGAAGCTGTGCTTCTCCGGATCCTCGCCTACTGTACATGACGCGGAACGTGTCACTGCCAGGAACATCGACACGGCAATTCGACTGTCAGCCGACGTACCTCCTATGATGGACACTACTGGATCCTTCTGTGGCATAGTGTGAGTAACAGACCGACGGTGAGTCTGGCTGCTTTCCAGCCTTTCACAGAGCATTGGTTTCGCATTGGGCAACAGTATAGTCACCACAGGTTATGCTCTCTGGCCGGACGATGGAAGAGCTTTAGTTGGTTGAAATTTGCTAGGGTCCAGACAAGCTACGCCAAGTTTTCCGAAGTTCGCAGTGGTACCAGTTCCAAGCATATCAGACATGCGATCATGATGACTTCTCGTTGAAACCATTTCGACGGTCAGGCAGCCCATCAATACAGACGATTCATTGTGTTTAGCATGATGCAATCACCACTGACCGTGGTTCTCTGGCCAGGATAGGAAAGTCCTCCGACTTCTTCGCGGCCAGCTTCGAACGCGCCGAGGACATCGGCGGTAGCCCGCGACTTCTTCGTGTCATATTGGAATGGAGACGAGTCCGCTGGCTGGCGTTCTATACGAACGCGACACAACCGGTTCAAGTCATAGGAATGATATAAAAACCTGGTCAATTCGCGAGGGAGGAGCAGGAGCAGTACTCTGTCCTACGTCCTACCAGCCCATTCCACTCGCTACAGTCGACATGAAGTTCACTCTTGCCGCCGCCTTCATTTCTGCCATCGTCTCCGCCGTCCAGGCCCACCCCGAGCCCGCTGCGGCTGCCAGTCTCCAGGTAAGAGCCATCCAAGTATGCCCCCCTTATAACATTTCGCTGACCAACCGTAACGATCCGCTCTCTTACAGCGCCGCACCTGCTGGTACCCCACCACCCCCCTGCTCCGTGCCTTCAAAGCCTCGGTCAACGACCACTTCTACACCACCAACTCTGCCGAGATGCAGAACGCGGTCACCGCTCTGGGGTACCACCAAGAGGGCGACGCCGCGCAGATCCACCCCGAGCAGACCCCGATCACGATCCCGTTCTACCGCCTCTACAGCCCGGCCGCAGACGACCACTTCTACACAATGTCTGCCAGCGAGCGCGACACCGCGGCCGCCAGCCTCGGCTACGTCGAGGAGGGCATTACGGGATACGTGTACGAGACGCCGCTCTGCGGTACTGTGCCGCTTTACCGGATGTACAAGGGGAAGACGAGGGACCACTTCTACACGGCGAACGCGGAGGAGAAGGACAACGCGGTGAACAACCTCGGATACACCTTGGAGGGCATCGCAGCCTATGTTAACCCTCAGGCCTGAGGTACGCTTTTCTGTTGTGTGCTAGAGGCGTCCAGCACTGACTGGGGCATGAAGTTGAATTAGCTCCATGCTTCCGAACCAGATTATCCATGGTGGGAGGGTCTCAGATGAAGCGGTGTGAGCTCAGGTCGCTTCCGCTAGCCTCTTCGAGTGCGGACAAGAGGCACTCGTCTCCATTGTAGTTTGCATGAACTGCCAGTCTTTACTCTCGAGTTCTGCTGTATCTTACTTGGCTTCAGCCTCATCGGGCAAATAACAGGTAGGTGTAACACTTTGAAACTTGAAATAACAGCAGTTGTTCGAAGCGATTGAAATATACCCTTTAAGCTTACGCGTGCCTGGCTGATATCGAACGTCTTACCTCGATTCCGGCCCATAGCTCAGTCTGCACCTGGTCAGCACTAACACAGCCTACGTGCTTAATTAGGCACTGAGTCAGTTTACAGCGCGGACTGATATCGACGGAACCTGAATCCGGGGCCTATATTTCGTACGTTCTAAGCGTACTAAAGAGTAATATGGAGTGCTCCTCGGAATAGTGGCACTGGGTTTCTCAGAACTAAACGTATATTCGCAGACATAAATACAAGGAGATATCGCAAGGTGGATCCCAAGCGGCAAAGTTTCATGCTAGTGCGAAGGTTCTGCGAAGAGCGGGAATGGAGGGCGAGAAGAAGTACTCGCCGCCCCTCGGAACGACCCACTCAACAGGCAGTGAGAGCGTCGCCCTCTGGTCTTTGGGATTTGCGCCGGACATCGAGCGCGGGCCAATCCCATCTGGTCCATTGTTGTTCTGACCGACGATGGGGTCAAAGCCGGGCGTGACTGGCTTCTCGATGGGGAATCCGGTATCGTTTGACCAGCCTGTCGTGACGGATAAGCAACCTCGAATTTGTGAGGGAAGCAAGCGAGGCACGTACTTTGCTGGATGAACTTAAAGCCGTTCGTGATACTGGACGAATACGCGACGAAGATGAGGCCGCTAGATTGCGTTCGTCAAAGGAAGGTTCGAACGAGAGAGATATTTACTCACCGGCCCTTTTCGGTCTTTCCGCTCGAAGCCTCCTCAACAGTCACTTCCGGCCCAAATGGAACGCCGCGGCGGATGATATATCTACTCTCGGTGGAATAACCGAGCGCCTCGAGATCTGCACGAGGGTTCGTCTTGCGTGTGTGTGCTGCGAATGGGCAGCGCTCTTGGGTTTGGAGGTCGTCGGGAAAGTCGTACTGAAAGTTATTGTTCTGAAGAGGGTCGCGGCCTGCCTCTGGATTGTCGTTGAGGGGGAAGAGGTCAACAGGCGCACCTGATAACAATCCAGTGAGCATGTTTCGACTAGTTTCTGCAATCGTTCACATACCGCTCTTCCATCGGCCAAAAAGACGGGCACCAAGGAGGTCGGCGGTGAGACCCTTCAACGGGTCCGCACTCTCCTTCAAAAAGCTGTCAAACTCCGGGACAAGCTGGAAGAGGTATCGGAGGGCAAGGAAGCTTCCGTCCAACGCCCACTGAGGGCGGAAGATTGGCTTGTCGTTGTCGTTTGCGTCCACGTCGTGCTCGCGGCCACAAAGAATGACACCCTGGCGTACAGTCTTCTGGCCGGGGTTAGGTTTGGTATCGAAGTCCTTAACTGCGGGCTGAGAGATACCGTCCAAGAAGCCGAAGCTGAGAATAACAGTCAGGTTCAGATCCAGGGTCCATATGATTCTGGTGTAGAAGCCTACTGCTCATGGCCCTTCTGTGCCCCCGGGCGGACAACACCCTTCAGAGTAAAAACCTCGTGGAGGGTGATCCGGGCACCGACGTTGAAGATGCCCAACACGGTGGCATGGGTCGCGTCTACAGTACGTTCCGACTCGCCCGAGACGATTACGAGTCCGTGAATGGGCTGCTTGAAGGCGTGCATCCAGTGGGGGTTGAACTTGCCGTCGATCGTGGTGCCGGGATCACCCAAGTTCTTCGCGTCGGCCAGCTGCCCAGTGGTAAAAGCCGAGTCGCCAATGTTGTCATGAATGCCCAACTAAGCGGTAGCATATTAGTACCGACCTTTGTCTTCAGAATGAATTATCGCTACCTTGGCAAGGCCAGCTTGAGAAAAAGCGATGTTTATGTGGGACAACCGTAAGAGCTTGGGTGCATCGCCGAGCTCGGCGACCGCTTTCTTGTGAGCGGCAATCTTCGCACGGTCGTGCCGGACTTGGGCAGTAGTAGTGATGTGGGGGATCAGGAGGTTGAGCTTCTTTCTGAACGCGACCACATCGTCGTCGATTTGAAAAAGCAGGTAGTGCTGAACCTTCTTCGGGAGGCCGACACTGGGGCTCTGTGGGTAAGCAAGAGTATAAGGCAGAAAACCTGGACAAAACATACAGGATATCGCCCTGTACGTTGGCCGGATCAAGGGGTGCTTCGTTGGAAGCCATTGGGTGATGATGCACAGTCTATGAGAAGAGTCGAGGTCAGGGAGGATAGGGATAACCGTACAAGCCTGGTGTGGATTTACGAGACGACAACCTACTGCATCCTTCTTATATGTCCCATGAATGAGCAGGAATGATCATGTGTGGTGGGAGGGCGAGCAATGCCTCGGCTGGTTCGTCCCTCCGGAGCTTTGAACCGAGTTACACAGATAGCCGAAAACGAATGGACAGCTTCACCATCGGATATGCCGGCGACTTGGGACCCCTCTCGGACAAGTTGCCTCCAAATGGCCTAGCCAGGTTCCAAGAGGCGAAGTTCTAGGCCTCAGTAAAGTACACCTTCATTCATCGACACATGTATGGATTGAGATAATACTGGGGAGCCCATGTCCTTGTCTGAAGACTGCTGGCGGGATATATACCTCGAAGGGTCAGCATGATTTCAAGGAACCTCGAATTGAAATCTCACCTGAACCCCAGAGCAGAAGTCGTTCTCGTCGCTAAAGGTTAGGGTTAGGGAGGCGAACATCGCTGGAGTAGGAACTATTCGGCCAGGAACGACGGCGGAGGGTTCATCGTCCTCGTGGCCTACAATTAGACGGATTGTTTGCACAACCTCAGGATCAGTTGTCAAAAGCTGTCAAAAGAAACGCTCTAATGTTTTGCGTCTGCTGCCTTTGATCGCCTCAAGCAGCATCCGGAACAACCAACCTCCGACGCTTCGAAACGACAAGGAACAGATTCATGTAAGTATTTGAACCGCGTCAACCTCGGAGGCCCATATATCATTGTCGATTCGTTGCCCACATATGGTTCACGTTCGCCCTCAATCTAGCTGCAAGCCAATGATACTGATACTGGGTCCTCGTAAGTAGCAGTAGCCAGTAGTACCATTCGGATCCTGACAAGGCTTGCAGATAAGTAGGTTCCTGAAAAGTAGCCGACCAGTCGGTTAATTTGCTAATAAACATCGTGCCTGTATGTTTGGTGACATGCTTACAGTTCGATCCAAGGGAGGAATTTTACGTACGAAGGTGTCTGAAGACCGAAGGGTCTAGACACGCCAAAGCTATATGGATATGGATGCATTTGGCAAAGCCAACGAGGAGAAGGCGCGGGAGGAGGCTGAAGCTTTCCGTCCTAGCACATCATAAAAACAGGGCGATCAGACAGACAGTCCACAAGTTGAACCGTACCAGAGAATTCAAGGTGGCTCATGACGAACCAAACCCGTGAGGGCCAAACGTCTCTGTGCGAACCAAGATGGCGAGGACTTGCCTGCAGTATAGGCCATGGCTACGGAACTCACTTCGCCGACGTAAGCGAATGAACTGCACGGGTATAGTAAGCGGACAACACTCACCAGTAACCTGGACCGGATCGACGATCTGCACTGTCAAAAGGAGTAAATAGAACCAGTGGAACCGGCAGACGAATTCATTAAACGTTGGAGCTAAGAAGGGCATCCGAGGAAGTGCGAGTGTGCGTGTCATCCAATAAATTACACATAAATGCACCGATTACGCATACAACCGGGATGCGAAAGGGCTGTGGTCCCCAACCGAAGAGAACGAGAAGAAGCCCACAAGAAGGGAAGGAGAAAAAAGTGCGGTATACTTGGTGGGGAAGAAATGACAGATCTTCGCCAAGACCAAAAGAATAACGATAAGTGTTCATACGTATACGGTATCACCACCTTTTTCAAGCACCCCCTTCATCGCGCTCGAGAGCACGTCCGCTCGATCATTGAGGCCGGAAGCAACAATACCAATACATACAACATCATCGTCGTGATCATCAACCCCTTAGAGCCACGTCAGCGCGCAGCGAGACCACATCCGGGCGGTCAGCTTCTGAAGCAGCTTGATACTACAGAAGGCCGGCGGCTTGCAACGTCCGCGTCAGCCGCAGCTCGGCCTCCGAGAGCTCCTGGGACTCGCGCTGCTGTTGTTGTTGCTGCTGCTGCTGCTGCTGGTCACCGCTGCCGTCGCTGAGGTCCGCAAAGCCGAACGCGATCTCGATGTTGCGCCGAACCTGCTCGTCGTGCGCGCGTTGCTCTTCCGTGACAGGTTCCTCCGGCATCGACGCCGCCCTGATAGATGTCTCCCAGCGCTTCACGCGGTAGAATCCCACGCAGGACGAGAGCAACAGGAACCAGCCTATGACAAGGTCAAGAGGGCATCGCGCATTTAGTCAGACGGAGAGAACGCGGATGAACATATCACAGGGAAGCGGTTTATACGCACCGATCGTCATCAGGATCAGCGCGATCCAGTCGCGGGATGTCACCGCGAACTGCGTGTCGAGGTCCAGCATCGGGTTATTAGGATCCGTCGCGTTGTATATGGAGAGATCAGTCATGTTGAACGGCGTGTCAGTGGGCATCGGATGGTGGTGGTGTCTCGTCGTGTTCCATCGCATGATCTCCTCAGCCAGGGTCGTCGGCTGGTCGTCCATGACAGTACTGTTGTTTGCCTTGAGACCGCTCCCGTACTGAATGAGCCCGTATTGGATGAGGGTAATGCCTAGGCCGGCGCGGGAGCCGTACTTTGCAGCATGGGTCGTGTGCAGGAGGTAAGTGAGGACAAAGCCGGCGAACTGGAAGAAGTAGGAGACGAATGCAGTCATCAGGAAGGAGAAGACCGAGCCCGAAGGAAGGTCGTCGACGATCATGTATGCATTCGGGTCCAATGCGGCCGCAGGAGCGTGGACGGTGGTCTCCCAGTACGCTGGGACAGCATCTGCCTGCGCCTCTGCATACGACTATGGATGCGCATTGTCAGCGATAATGAGCACCAGACTCGTCGTGGGTATCAGATAGACAGCAACATGGTGCACCCAGTGCAAGCAAAAGTGATCTAAAAACATGGAACTGGGGAGACGTACAGGGGGCGTCTCCTTTCTGAACCTCTTCTGGGACGATGTGGACTTCGCCATTGCTATCGACGACCTCGATGCCTCTGGATGGCTTGGCACTGACGTTGGCGAACACTCCATCGTTCTCCGTGCCACCGCCAACGATTCGTGGTGCAGATGGCACCGCATCCTCGGTTGGGACTCGCACATAATGCTGCGGCAGGAGTGCGCCGACCGCCCTCCTCCAGAACGAAAGCCTCGGTGGGGCTGGTTGAGACGGGCGCCATGCAGGTGAAGTGGGGACGTGACCATTCGAGTTGCCGATATCGTTGGGAAGGGCACGAGCAGACGGACTCGGGGGAGAGCCGGGTGGCGGATAATCGTAATCGCGGTCCCGCTCGAAGTCGTATGTGCCCGGGGGCACGGTCTGCGGGGTCGGAAGTGGGGAAGGGAAGTCCGCGTCT
Organism: Ganoderma boninense; assembly: GCA_002900995.3. Taxonomy (NCBI): domain Eukaryota; kingdom Fungi; phylum Basidiomycota; class Agaricomycetes; order Polyporales; family Polyporaceae; genus Ganoderma; species Ganoderma boninense. The sequence goes on along the minus strand of CM035309.1, from coordinate 1,550,091 downwards.
AGAGGGGCGTGGTGAGAGTCTGTCCGGGGGGGCAGCATTCTCGCCGTCTGCATCGTATAGGCCAGAGGAGTGTTCTCAGAAGCATCATGGCCTTCGTCGTCTGAGTCGAACGCGTCCTCAAGCTCACGCTGAGCATCCTCAGGAGCATAGCGTGGGTTGGGGAGGGGCGCATAAGAGGGAGCCATTAGGAAAAACCGACAGTAGAGAAGATAGAGAGAAGAGAAGGAGAAGAGCCGGCTGCGCAGGCTGGTAGATGGGGGGACGGGCGATGACGGAGGAGTATCAGACGGCGGTCATGAGGAGAGACTGAGCTCTGACACCGGAGCGTGGCTGCCTGTGCTCTGCTCTTCTGCCAGGGGCAATCCAGGTCTCCACGAAACAGGCGCCAGGCGGCAGTGCTCCAATCGGCTTCCTCTCCAGATTGCCGCTCGCTCGCTCAGGGCCACCATCGGATGCAAACTACTCAACGGCCACCCAAGGGCCAAGGTTTGCACGGATCCCTACCCATATGTTGCGCTCGACTCTTGCCACGACAACCTCCAGAAACAACGGAGCTTTTCGATCCGAAATTGCCCTACTTGATCCTGACCTGAATTCAATGTGGCGATGCACAGTGTCGACGAGCCCAAGTCAAAGCGGGCAGGAAGCTCAGGCTGATGCGAACCCGTTGACAAATATTAGAAATTGCCCTCCGATTTCCTCCAAACATACTTGTTGTACCGTAAGACCTCTCGTACCGCGGAAAGGAAGTGCCTTATTCCATTGGCCTTCCGGGCAATACCTGAAATATTAAGAAGACGAGGTGTCTTCGATACGCGAAGCGCTAGCTTTGAGGCTAGACCCATACGGTAAGAGACCCATTCGTGTCCGATCCTCATTACTAAAACCTCAATAATGCCTGGTGTGTCCAAGCTTACGCCAAGAAGACATCGTGAGTGGGGTACGGATGAATGCGATACAGACGAGAGGTTAGGTCCGGGGCCATTGCCACATGAGTACAATCAAGTCCCAATGCAAAGTCCAAACATCCAGTGTTCATCAGCTCAGAAGACCCTTCACGTATTTCAGCAAGTCCTTCCCCTGATAAGAAAGAAGGTCAATACTGCATACCAACGTTCTTAGAGCAAGACGGAAATCGACGTACCCCGCGGCTCTTCACCTCAGCCACCATTGCCTCGACCGAGTTCCCCTCATCCATTTCCTCAGTCGTCCCCTCCTCACGTCCGTCCGCAGCACGGCTTATACCAAGCCGCTGCCTCTGCACATTCCCGTACCGCGACAGGACCGCCATGACCGCCCGCCAACCCTCGACTGCTCCAGGCTGCGTGGTTCCCTGGCTCGTCAAGCTGTTCACACTTGCCATCGACGCAACCGACGTCGACCGTCGATGGTCCCGTGCCTGGACCGCCGCCGGGGACGGGGCGGAGAATGTGGGGAGTATGGTCGAGCGGACGACAAACGGGCAGTACGGGCGGTGCTCGCGCAGAACGTCGAGCTGGCGCTGTGGCTGGGCTTTCTCCTTCGAGTTAGGGTCGCCGTTCGTCTGCGGAGGGGAACCACCTGTTATCGAGTCATCCTCATCCGTCGGCTTAGGCAGGAATGCCCACAGCCCGACTCGCCGTTGACAGAGCGGACAGTGGAGAGCGTAGCATCCGGGAGGGCGACACCACTTCCCACCGAGTGCTGCGACAGCAGAGAGTTCGCGGTCGAAACGCGCATGGAGTTCCGGGCCGAGCGTGGTGACGGAGTGCTTTCTCGGGGTGGCATCGATGTTGCGCAGGACGCGACACTCTGTGATGGAGCGGCAGAGACCGAGGATCCTGCACGAGAAAATGACAACGGACCCTTGGTAGGTTCTGGCGGTGTCGGTGGAAGGATGGACCATCCGAAAAGAGCTGTTAATATTGACGTCTCCGAGGGCTCGACCCGAGGAGGCACCGCCCTTGATGCGGATTCTTCTACAGGTGAAGTGGGCCCATCATCAGGCATAGGAAGAGTTGACTTTGACAACGACACGGAGCGGACTATTGAGACCGACGACTGGACTTGAGAGGAAGTCTGGACGAATCGATTTAGGGTGTGTGCAGGACGCTTCCAAAAATACAACGTACGAGGGGGTGCTTGATCTCCACGCCTTTCATCACCGTCTCGAGCAAAGAAGCGCGAGACTTGATTTCCCGAATAGTAGGAAGAGGGGCTTGCAATGGTATGCAATAGATGGACTCTACCGCGGACGATTGAGCACAAGAGCTCTCACCCAGGACGATGAACGTACCATCACATTGGCGTGTCTTCCACGGACAACCATCTTTGTGCGCTTCGACCAGTTGAACACGTTGCTTCTCTACCAGAGCATTTGCTGTTTTCGATCTATAGTTAGTAGCGACCTACCTCTTTCAAGTATCCCAACATACCAGCGTCGCGAGTCATGCCGTCCCGACCGGCAACAACCCATGAGACGCCACAGAGTCCACACACCAAGCGGTCCTTCCCATCGTTCACCCAGCCACATTTCGCCGCGGCCACGGCGTCGATAGCAGGTGGTTTGTTGCCGTATGTGGTGAGCTTGTATGTGGATAGGCGGGTAAGGAACGAGGATGTGGACGACGGGCGATAATCACTCGTGGAGGGGGTAGAGGGTGAGCTGCGCTTTGCGGACTGATTGAATCGGAATGGAAGCGCCTTTCGAGTACGGTTGGCAGTGCGGGAAAGGATGGCGAATAGGTGCGGTGCGGTTTTCGACAAACCGTCCAAATTGTCTGACGGGGTCGCCCTGGGAATCGCATGCGTTGAAAAAAATGCACTCGCCACCTTCGTTGGAGAGTCAACGTACGGATTGGAGTCCTTCTTGTTGCCGAAGGTAGACATTATGGAGTAAACTGAGCGCGAGGTGCGTAATCGCTTGAGTGGTGGTTGACTGATGGCTGCCGAAGGGGGGGTGCGGGGTCCGACAGCTTCATCGAGGATTTGTATAGCATCTTCCGCCTTACGCTAACGTCTTCGTGTCAGTCCACGTTGTCGTGAAAGTTGAAAGGGCGAAGACGGACTTTGTAAGACTTGTCAGAGGAAGGAGGCTTCACGGCGGTGGGTGTGGGAGCGACAATCGTGGAGCCCGCTTGCTCGGCCATAATCAGGCAGTAAATAGTAGCAACAGAGTCAACCGAGAAAATAGAGCTCCAGAAAGTGGACAAAGGGGAGGCTCGAGGTCGAGGGGGTCACCAGAGGGTGGTGGCTAAGAACAAGGACGAGTCGCAGACGCGGCTGTGGCGAACGAACAAACACGCGCGAAGACAGACGCCCAGGTGAGCGTCGGCGCCTATCGGACGGGCGCAGCACGGGCCGACCCAGACAGTGCAGCACTGTGCGCCGTTGCGCTGCGCCGTCCGTCCTGCGAGAACAGCGTCAAGGCTCTGCTTTTCACAGGACACCACTGTCGTGTTCGCCCCTCATCCTTCCACGCTGCCCTCTTCCGCACTTTGCTATAAGCCCCGCATGTCGCTCCCGCCACAACTCATGCATACCCTCGAGGGTATCAAGTACCAAGTCAAGGACGCGTTCTGGGCCCTTTCGTCATGTGTATGCCAGCAATCAGCCAAAGTCAAGATCAATGGAAGAACATGTGAGTTCCAGTTGCCTGTAATTGGGTGGCATGGCCTTGAAGTTAGGCTCTCTAGTCAAAATCATCCGGGTTCTGGGAGAGGGAGGGTTCTCGTTCGTCTACCTCGCTCAGGATGAGCACAGCGGGGTGCGCAATCGTGACTTTACAGTTGCTTTCTCAACCGTGCTCAAGTTCTCTACAGAGGCAATTCGCGCTCAAGAAGATTCGATTGCCCTAGCGGTCAGGAGGACGTCAGGCAAGCGATGCGAGAAGTCGAAGCTTACAGGCGTTTTAAGTGAGTTCCGAGCACTACACGGCGCGCTCGCAGTCTTCTCATTGGAGTCCATGAAGGCATCCCAACATTATTCGAATACTTGTGAGTGTAACATGGCATCTGACCTGGTTCGTCGCCTCATCGTATTCCCACACACGAAGGATTCAGCAGTAGTCCAAGACCCTAACGGCGACGGCCAAGTCGTCTACCTCTTCCTACCCCTCTACAAGGTGAGCCCCAGTGTCACTCCGGTCCGAAACCGCCCCTCAGCCCGCGTCCCCGACTCTCCAGCGGGGCAACCTCCAAGACGCGATCAATGCCAACTCTATCAACAACACCCACTTTTCCGAGACCGAAATGTTGCGCTACTTCATGGGCACCTGCGAAGCTATTCGTGCTATGCATGCGTACCGTGCACCCGTAGGCTCCAAGACCGATGCGTTCGCCTCACGCCCAAACCAGTCCCGGCACGCACCATCTGCACCCAATTCTCCTCGCAATTCCCTCTCGGGTGACGAGGACGATCAGATGTTCCCACAACCGGAAGGAGATGCCGATGGTGGCTACTCATACCACGGAGCAGGCAGCAGCAGCTCGAAGGTCCCGCTCATGTCGAAAGACAGGTCGCTAGGCAATGGCTTGGAAAATGAGCCGATCTTCGACGGGGACGAGGAGTTGGAGAGGATACAGCACGTGAATGGGAACGGGCGCGCCGGGGAGACCGAGCTTGTGCCTTACGCTCATCGCGATCTGAAGCCTGGGTACGTGTGCAATTGTGTCTCCTGTCCGGTCTTTCTTCGCGGAGCCTCCAGGTCGCTGACCACGGGTGGCGTCGCAGGAACGTCATGATCTCGGACGAAGGCAAGCCGATCCTCATGGACTTCGGGAGCACGATGAAGGCGCGCGTGAACATCGAGAATCGCTCGCAGGCCCTCCTCCAGCAGGACATCGCTGCGGAGCAAAGCACGATGGCGTACCGCGCCCCAGAGCTATTCGACGTCAAGACAGGCGTGACCCTCGACGAGAAGGTCGACATATGGTCGCTCGGCTGCACGCTCTTCGCGCTCGCGTACTCACATTCACCGTTCGAGAACACGCAGACGACGGAGCAGGGCGGCTCAATCGCAATGGCCGTCATGGGCGCGCAGTACAAGCATCCCGCATCGGCTTACTCGCAAGGTCTAAGAGACCTAATTGACTGTATGCTCAAGGTCAAGCCTGCGGAGCGTCCGGATATCCACGAGGTACTTGCTTCGTCGTTAACAGTCTCTAGTCTCGCTGCTCATCTTGCATTGCAGGTCATCCGGAGGACGGACCGGGTCATGCTAAGTCTGCGGTGATAACCAACCCCTTCGCACCAACTTTCGTCCATTCGCACGTCGCTCCTTCGGCCAGTGTTCTTGTGCACCCTCTTGCTGTGTCAACGCATCTCTCACTCTTTATCTTTTGTTGGCTTATGGCACATCTCCATGGACCTTGATGTCTGGTACATAGAATACACATAATCAGCGTGACGCCGTAGCGTCATGATGCAACATCCCTGTGTTTCCGCTTCTTTGTCGCCTTTGCCTTTTTTGAATCTGATGCGGACGAGAGAATGGGCTCTGCTGTAAGTTTCTGTTTTGAATTTGCAGTCGTTTCCTCCAGGATTTTTGGAGGGCTACCGGTTTTTGACTCCCTCAGAGGCTTTGAAGCCTTCGGAGAGGTTAACGTAGGTTTGGGGAGCCTTTGCTTCTTCGCAGGAGAAGCAGTAGCCTCGGAGGCACCGTCCTCCTCTTCCATAACCCTACCCACCTTTCGCTTCTTGGCAGCAGGAGGCTTCACGGGCTTCGAGTCAGCTTCATTTCCTGATTCCGGGGCAACGGCCTCGTTCTCAACAACAAACTTCTCCTTGGCTTCCTTCTTTGCCCTATGCTTTGCTTTCATGACTTTCTGCTTAGCACGTCTCGCCTTGATCGCGGCGAGTTTTGCTTTCTGCGTGAAGTTTTCAAAATTAGGAACGAGGATATCAACAACGCGAGAGGGTTCCACGCACCTTCTTCTCCGCACGTTTTGACAGACGGTCTTCAGTAGACTTCTCAGGCTGGCTTGCAAGGCGTTGCGCGCGCACAAGGTCACGCACGTCCGCCTCTGGGTCGACGTTCATCGCCGCTTCCCTAAGCTTCGCAAACCTCCGCTTGTGTGCCTGTGGAGACACGGTTAGTAATTGACCAGACACGGCACACGCGGCCCAGGGCGAAGCAGTAACTTACGCCTGACTTCATGTGCACATCGATCATGGTGGGGTTTTTCAAGAGCTTCCCGGGGCAGGCGGCGCACGCCTTAACCTCCGGCTCCAAGGAAACGTGCCATAGGGGGTTTTGGAGGGCCTCAGAAACGGACATGGGGGCCTCATCTTCATCGTCTTCGCCCTCCTCGTCTGACCCCGCCCCACTTTCCTCATCGTCCTCTCCGCCATCTTCCATGACATCTTCTCCTGCATCACTCGCCTCCTCATCCTGAACGAACCCTTGCTCGCCCTCCGAGTCACCTTCTGAGTCCGATGAAGAGTCGGACTCTTCTGAGTCGGTGTCCGCCGCGTTGAGACCCAGCATCTCTTTCGTCTCCTCGTCTAAACCGAGCTCTTCCTCCTCCTCCTTCTTGCGTATTCTGCGTTCTACGCGTTTGAACATGATAAGATGCGGTTGATTCAGAGTTTACAGGCACCAGAGGTGAAGCAGGGTATATATGCAGCAGGATTGGGTGCAGGCGGACAGATGAACCAAGTGCCCAGTCGTAGTCGAGTGCGGTCAAAACTCGTGTGATCGGGAGGCGAGATCGGGCCTGCAAGCGCTGGAGGTTTTGGAATGACGCTGAGGAGCTTGGACACGCGCACTCGTCTGCACTCGCTCAGCTTGCAGCTTGCCCTTCGTCGCCTCCCTGGTCCCCGTCTCTTCTCTTCTCCCTTGGTTCTCTCTCTCGGTCGTACTCGCCGCTGTGCGGTTTACTCCCAACCATTCCTGCCCTCTACCCTCCCTTCCTTCCAGCATGCACAAACGCGCGGTACAGCGCATCCCCGACCTCTCCTCCGGGTTTCCGACACACCTTCCGCCGACACCGAAGCGGCCCAGCTCGAGGGAGCAGCCGGTCATCTGCGCGTTTTGCAGATGCGCCTCTCGAACCTCGTGGCAAGGGATACGGCAAAGTTCTGGTTGCGGAAGAGCTCAGGAAGGTCCTGTCACCGGAGGCCTGTGGATGGCTCGAGGGCAAGCCGCTCAAAGGCAAGGTCGACGGGAAGGGCAAGGGCCCCGCAAGGGAACTCCTCCTTCCAAGCAGAAACATACCCCCCTCACAGGAACACCAGCAGTTCGCTGCGAGGGAGAGCAGTCCTGAGACGGCCACCATCCTAGACGATGGCGAACTGGGTGCGGTCGCGGACGCGGGGCGCCGCATCCCCGCTGGCTCGCTCGTAGAGCTTCGGAGGTGAGCAACGCTGCGTTGCTGTCATGTCTCCTCTTGAGCTGACGCGACGGCCTGAAGGCTCGAGCTCACCCAGTACGGCACCGTGCTCTTTACCATATTACACAACCGGCAGTGGGTTCTGCACGTCCTCACCAATTCGGGCGAGGTCTGGCGGTGCTTCGAGCACGACATCACCTTTCAAATCCCCAATTTCGTCAGCAAAAGGATGGCCGAGCGCTGTGGGCTCTTCGCTGACCCCAGGTCAGAGGCCGAGAGCGACGCGCGGGTGTATGTCCTCGACAAGCTACGGTCGTTCGAGAAACGCTTCGAGTACGACCTTCACGTCATTCCAGAGCTCGCGCGCTCAGTGGACCTCTACAACCAGGTTGTGCACCCGGAACCGACCACCTGGGCCCCACTGACCACGCGGGAGGCGGCGGTAAAGCTGTTGGGGCGAGAAAATACGTTGACAGACCAGGACCTCTTCGCCGTGCAGTCGTTCCTGTTCGCAAACGGAGACCAATACGTGCTGAAACCAGAAAGTTCCTTCAAACACAACTCTTCTGGGTCCGACCGCGGCAGGAAGTGGCGGACATCCAGGCTGTCACAGACATGGTTCTTCGCAGATCCCCGATGTTGGACTCGTTCGCGGAGAAAGCGCGAAAGGTTATCGCAAAGTCGAGGCAGAGGGTTATGGATTCTTGGGATGAGCCACCCTCGCGCCAGCCCTTGGATGCGGGTGGAATGGACCGACGCCGAGCACACCATCTTCCGCTTCTTCCTTGCTTCCATGAAGTCCCGACGATTCATCCAAAAGGACCCATTTCTGGTCCCTACGGCACACATCATGAAAATGGTCGGGATGCATTTTCCCGACTATTACGATGCTGCTGCTGCCCACACGTTCTTGATAGATCTAGGGGTAGTCGCTCCATGGGAGGAACTGAACATTCGAGAGACCCTCCGGCATGATGACACCGATCCTGTTGACCTCACCCCAGCTGTCTCTACGCCAATACTTCCTAGCCCTCTTGGCCCGACGGACCTCTATTCACACGACGTGGCTGAGTCTCTCCGCCACGATTTCGGTGACTTGCCGGTATTCGTCATCGACGATTGGGGCGCTGAGGAACTAGACGACGGTGTCTCCATCGAAAGGATTCCCTCTGACCCAGAACATACGTGGCTACATGTCCACGTTGCGGATCCCACCACAATCCTCCCTCCAACCCACAACATCGCCCGACAGGCCATGCAGCAAGCTAGCTCATTCTACTTCGTGGACCGCACAGTGCCGATGCTTCCTCGCAACTCAGGTTTCGATCGTTTCAGTCTTGGGAGTGCACAAGGGCAGCCGGACGTCGTATTAACGTTCAGCATTAAGGTGAATTTGAAAGGAGAGATCGCAGACTACAAGGTTCAGCCAGCCATCGTCCGGAACGTTCGTACCATCAAATATGACGAGGTTGACGCCTTGCTCGAAAACGAACGCATTGACATTCGTTACCCCTTTGGCGGCCGACCCCAGCAACCTACGCTTGACCTGTCTTCCGTTACTCCAAACGCTGTGGACGATCTACGACTCATCAAAGAAGTCGCCCGACGACTCGGCGAAGGGCGGTTCAGAAACAACGCGTTCTTCTTCACCCTTCCTCCACCCATCATGTCAGTCGAGCCACGCCCTCTCCCCAGCGACATCATGAGTGCGACAACGCCCTCGCAGTTCCGCGGGTTCCCGACGCTCACCTACAGCATCCCCCAGCAGAACGAGGTGGGCTCGCGCGGGATGGTCTCAGAGTGCATGAAAGCCGCCGGCCGAGTCGCGTCGCTCTTCTTCCGGGACCGCGGCATCCCCGCCATCCGCCGCTCCGTTGGCCTCCCGCAGACGGAGCTGCGCGGCAAGATCGAGGAGCTCATGGAGAACAGGGGCCCGGGGGGCTTCATCGACATCTACCAGGCGTTCGCCGCGCGTCTCACCGTCCCCGCGGGCCAGAACGTCGTCACGCCCTCGCTGCACTCGCTACTCGGCATCCCCGACGGCGAGGGCTACACGAGGGTCACGTCGCCGTTGCGGCGGTTCGGCGACATGATCGCGCACTGGCAGATCAAGCACGCGCTGCTCGCGGAGAAGGACGGGCGCGCGGGCGCGGCGCTGTTCGACGAGGACTGGCTGCTCCGCGCGGCGGAGGACGTGTCGATGCGCGAGTTCGTCGCGAAGCGCATCGAGAGGACGCAGCAGTCGTTCTGGGCGCACTCGTTCCTCCTCCGCTGGATGGCCGACCCGCGCCGCGCCGAAAGGGAGCACGATCCGGTCATTGGCCTTACCGCGCGCTTGACGGAGACACCGACGTTGTACGAGAGCTTGGGCGAGGTGAACTGCGCGGTGTATGTGCCCAGGCTCGGGCTGAGCGGGCGGGTGGTTGGACTGCCGCTCCAGGCGGGACATGTGCTCAGTCTGGGAGACGAGATTGACGTGGACATCCACCAGGTACATCTGGGGCCACGGCCGGTGTTGGACTTGAAGCGTCGTTGAAGACGCAGGCCGTGATCTTCGGTAACGCCAAACACGAGTGTAGCAGCTCAGTAATAGCCTAATCATAATCTCTACTCTATTAATCCTACCCACCATCGAGGGAGACCTGGCCAGAGAGACCCGGAGTGCGGATGCCAGGGCCTTTCGCACATTTTCCTGTGGTAACATGACATGCAAAATCCTTCTTGATACAAGTCCAAGCAGTGGCTCGAGGGATAGTCTTCACAGAAGACTGGCTACAGGGTTGATACAGCGCCTTGCATAATTCCGTGAACACGCCAAATTATTTCTTTTGGCGCTTAAACTCGTCACGGTCACAGCTCTACTCAACGCCTGACCAGCTTGACCTCGCAAAGGAGTCCTTCGTCCGCATTCTGGTCCATTTCAGCTCCATAGTACGTCATCAAAAATTCACTGTGGCCTGTCGCATTTAGGGGTAGTCTTCTTATGAGAGGTCCCTCTTTGTTGCGGGATCGGAAGGCTGAATACACCGGCACCGAATGGGCTTGCCCGCTACCTTGGACCTAAGTACTAATTCTGTTGGGGAAACCGAGAAACCACAAGGCGACGGTTGAATTTCTATCTTTGTCAGAGGTGGAGGCCCAAGAAACGCAAGATTTGAGAGTGCGCGACAGGAATCGAGCGGATGGCTCTGGGCGGTCCGGACGGGTTGTGACTCGGCCCGCGTCATGCCGCGTCACGGGGGTTGTACCTGTGACTGGCACCTTCCCGTTATGGGGAGATAGACGCCTGTGCGAAAAAATCGGCGTGTTCACGGAATTATGCAAGGCGCTGTAAGATCAATAAATAGTATTGGGCAGGCGATACAGGACCCCCGACAACTCACCAAAAGGTATGATCCGATTTTCCAAATTTTGGCCACTTTTGTCCGAGGGATCAGGCCTGTCCGGAGGCCAAAATCGTCCGGATTTGACCAGGCCTCCGATAATTTTCTCAAATTTGTCCGGGCTCTGGATCAGGCCGTCTGGGGGGCCAAAATCGTCCGGAGTCCTCAGATCAGGCATCCTGTGGCACGATTTTTCTAAAATTCGGCATAAAAAGCATTATTAGGAGGTTTTTGGATGCATTCGACCCCACGGCAATTGACTGACTTCGTTGCAGAACGGACGGGGCGACTTACGAAAAGTTCCTCTCCGGCGCTTTTCCGCTGTTGTCGGCGTTTAACGCCGAGAGGAGGCTTAGTATGCCGTTGTAACCGGTGTAAAGACCTCGGTGAACATTCTTATCACCATTAGAGGGTGCTTTCTTATCTCATTACAAAGCAAATATAGTCGGGGCTGTGGCGCTGATAAAGACGAGGGCCCTCGCCGGTCGCGGCCCGGAGGCTGCTGGGATCAGGCCTAGCCTTGCTCGCAGAATTTTGTCCGGGGATGGTATCAGGCTTTCCGAAAAAATTTGGCGAAATTGTCCGGATACGATCAGGCATCGGGGTTTTGGGAGCCAAATTTTGTCCGGATTCGGCCTCATACCTATGGGTGAATTGTCGGGGGTCCTGGCGATACTTAGAGTCTGAAGGCATCAGGCGATGCCCTAACATGCAGAGTAAGAAGGATATGGCAATTTTAAACACAGAGTACATCCATTGCGTAAGGTAGACTCGGGGACGAGACAGTGAAGGCGCAAAAGAGGTCGTAATACTAGTATACCTACTGCGGCAGCAAGAAGCTCTTGGAAAGAAACCACCTACCTGCGGCCCTGGCCGTTATCGCCGAGTGAATGTGGGGTAAACTTCAGTCTCTTACATACAGTCCAAACGCATGCAAGTAGAGTTCTAATAAAATTGACAGATATCACAAGATGACCCGATGGCGATAAGCACGAGTAAGTAACTGGAAAATGACTGATCAACAAGCCATGTTCTAACGGTGACAGAGCGATTCTGGATCCTCAAGAGAGCAGTGTATATGGGTAGAAATGACGACATGAGATGAATGACCTGCTCGACACAACAGACACTGCAAGAACAAGGTATGCAAGATAACTGATTCAAAAAGACTCCATGCAGATACGTCCCCATGGGAGGCAGATCTCTAGAACCACTGCTGGAGCTGCTCCCTACGCAAAGACGCACCCGCCTCTGCCTCGTCCACCAGCGATATGAGAGCCCTCGCCGATGAATTGGTCACCATAGCGAGCGGTCAGTAGGCGAGCTGAGCGCTCGTCTGGGGCGACCAATTCGAGGGATTTCACATTGCTGCTGCGCGCGACCCGCAGATGCCCTGCGAATGAACGTTCGAGGACCAGGTCAGCGACCAAATAAGAAAAAAATTGCGAGCAGTGGTCCTATGACAGCCTGGCGAGACAAAGGAAATTCACCGCGTACGCACCGTGAATCACACCCCCTGCACGACTGGCTCTTTGAGCTTGCTCTTGGTCGCCTTCTGGACCTTTACCACCATGCCATCCTTCTGAGACCTGGTTAGTGGTGGCGCTTGGATCTTGTGCTCGGACCAGAGGTGCTTCTTGAGGTCAAAGTTTCGGCTGTATGCGCGCCCGCAGCCAAGCGCCATGCAGCCGTAGTTGCGCTCTCCAAGATGATAACTGCTGATATGCTGTTTCAGGTTATTCGACCGAGTGAAAACTTTGAAGGTGTTGTTCGTCAGAATGGTCCACAAGAAATGGGAAGAAATCGGTATGAAAGTGTACATACCTCTAGGACACTCAGGGCAAGGAAATTGCTTTGTGCTTTGCTTGCTCCGTTTTCTCTTCCGGGGCGCACCATCCTTGTGGCTCGCTGAGTTGTCGTTGGTAACGTCACGAGAGCGCTTTGTGCGATTCTGCTCCCCACTGATGACAAGAGCGTCCTGTTGGACCTCAGCGGAAGGGGAGTGGAAAGGCAGTGCATGGTCCACGGAGGCGAGCGCAGGTGAGTCCATGCTCAAACCCACACCCGCCATAAGCCCGGTGACAAGCGCACGCGCAGGATCGATCTCGTACTGCGAGAGTGGTTGCTCGGGCCAATGCTGACCACCATTTTGGTGGTCGTGGTTTGGGTAGCCCATTGTCATGGAGGTACGCACGCTCGCAGGGGACGTCGTAGACCAAGGTTGATATTGAAAAGTAAAGCCAGCATCCCTAAGGGGTGGGGGGAAGGGCGCGAACTGATGGCCAACCAGTGGGCCTTGGGTTGGGTCCGGCTTTAGCTCAGGCGGCAGGGCCGCGGTGGGAGAGTTCACGAGCGTCATCTCGGAAATGGGGGAGAGAGGCCCATTAACGGTATCCGCGCTGGAGGACAGGCCATCCATGAAGGAGTCCGGGGTGGATGCGGATGGAGAGGCATCGTGGAACTCGGGCTGCCAATCGAACTCCATGCTCGATTGGCAGAGGAAGCGCGTCGGGTCCAACGCGTCGAAGTTGAGATCGAGGACATCATCGATCTCTCGTTCGAAGGCGGCAATCGAGTCTGACGCATCCCCTGTACTTAACCAAGGATGATCGGACGCGCCAGGGGTCCCTGGCATGCCCACCCAGTCGGAGAAGGTAGGGGTGGGCGTGTCAGGTCCGTACATGCAGTGCATGGCAGATGAGTCAAAAGGAATAGACGTTGGTAGGTCAGGCGTTCTGTGGTTGTGGGGGAGGACAAGGAGGGTCGGAGGGATGAACGCGTCGATGGTGGGGCACTTACTATGTTCTCAAGTACCGTCCTTGTGCTGCAGCAAACAGGTTCTTTCCTTCTTTCCGGCCCTAGGTTCGATGTCAAGGCTCCTTGTGACGCGACCTGGGAGAGAGCAGGGATAATTTGAGACTTGAGATCACTGCAGACACGCTGTGCTGCAGATCCTCAAATGAACGTGAGTCCCGAGCGCAGTAATTGATAGTTCAATTGTGAAGAGCGGCGAAGGCGAGGGAGAACCGCAGGGACTTGAGAGGGCTGGGAGGCATTCGCGCGAGTATGCAGGCCGCTCGCGGTGGCGAGTAGACTGTGAACTGAGCTTGCTAGGGCTGGCTTCGCTGCCGCAGCGTCGTTGGTCGACGATGACTCGGAACAGGTCATTGGCCAGCAGGCGCCCATGCCCAGTTTTGGTTGAACCGCCACAGCCTCCACTCATCCAAACACAACTTGAACTCGTCTGTCAATCGTCTGTACATGCTTTCCATCGCGTTCAGTTGGACCTTGGCCAGGAGAAGACTCCCCCGCTGTGCGTCGGCATACTTGCAGTTACGAGAGTTTATAGTGCTCATGATCCACTTCCAGCATCCTTACTTGTCGCGTTTAGTGGCGGATTCAACATGCGCCCTCGTTCAATATTCATTTTAGGATCGTTGATCACGCATCGTGTTTTCCTCGTCGTGACACTGTCACGATGGCGTTGTCGTGAGGTGTACTAGCCATGGGCAGTAGACGCAATGCAATGGTGATGAGCATTTTTCGATACTAGACCATGCTGCACTAGTCTGACGTAGGCCTTTCAAATTCCAATCATCGTCAAGCTGTGGCGCCCCCCTCCTACATTTCCACCCCTCAGTGCATCCACTTTTCGATGGACAGGATGCCTGTGTTATCACAAGCTTTGTGAGTGAAACTAATCCTCTCTGTCTGCGACCATGCTTAACTAATCAGTCATGCACATCTGCAAGTACTGTGCGATGTTCATTTGCATGATGCCCAATTGCAACATTATGTTGTGAGGTGTCATGTTCGCTCAAACGTACTTGTACTTAAACATATACGAAGAGCGGGTCTGTTGTTGCAGGTCCGTACGCTAATGCAGCACGGGATCGTAGTCGTACGTGAATAAAGGTTTTTGTGAGTTGTTACTCATATTTCCCGTTTGTTCGAGGCCGAGTTGATCACTGTTGTTTTCGCAATGATCAACCTCGCGCTCTACTTAGCCATGGTCAGCGCTCTCCATTTCGCTCTTCAAATCCGCCGAACCGCTCGATACTGACATTGTGGCTCTCTGAGGCAGCCTTGGTTTTCAGCCTACCTCTGGTGAAGCCGATTATGAACTCGCTCTCAAGCAGTCCATAGATGTCCGAGGTCAACATGAATGTCTTCCGCCGCGATGCAGATGGACGGAAGAGTACACGGGTTTGTATTTCATCAGTCCTTCTTATCCTCCACCTCCGCCTTCCCCCCTCTGATTTGGTTTTGGTTGTATGCGGGCTCGGGGTCCTGACTCGCTTTCAATATGGCAGATACCGGAGCCGATCGTCCTCGGCGCCGAGTCGCACCGGATGACCTGCTTCGCGGATGGATGTGAAGGACGACGACTACTTACCCATCCAGTAAAGCATACTTAGTCGACCGTGACCGACGGCTCGGACGAGGGTAATCTGCCCTTTTATTTTCGTCGTTACGACAAGTTGCGATTTACAGCCGCACTTTCCACACTCCCTTCGTCTTACCGCCGGCCTTCCACGCGAAAAGTGAGTTTGATCCCGAAATGAAACCGATGTATTTATACTTCTGTCCCCACCTCCGAATTGTACTAGATCGATGCATCCGGATGATGAAGAAAGGGTGTGTGGAGGAGCGGGGGCTAAAGACAAGACCGACTAGTAAGTTTGAACTCAAATGTATCGAGGATTCACTGAAGAAGGCTGACAGTACCTCTTTGCGCGCCTCTGCCGCACCGACGTTTCGTTGTCTGCCTCTCGCGAACCTTACGGTTCCAGAGGCTGACCCCCTCGCAATCACAGCTATAATATTAGTTTGGAGTCAATCACCGCTTCCTGGTTCCTCCCTGCGTCGAAGACAGCCCTGGTGCTGTTTCGCTTTGCCTGCTTTGGTTTGGTTTGCTATCGCGTTGCTATCGACGTTTCCAAGGATCACTATGCTCTGGCTTATCGCTCTCGCTATGCAATCCGGACTTTCTACTTTAGACTCTCTCAGGGGTCTAGTCCTTAGGCTCACTTCCGTATCCGCGACCCATTCCCCCTTTCTTGTGATGCTCCTAATCGGCCTCATGCTTAACTCCTTCGTCCTCACCCTTGGTTTGGCCATCCTCGATCCAGAGACGAAAGTATCTCCCGACAGCATCATCCGTCACGTCCTCGCGCACCCACCCTTCCCACTCGACTATCGCCTCATGTGGCAGCTAGTTTGCCTCAGCTGGAAACTGCGGACGTTCCTCTTCGAGCTATGCAAGGTGTACCTCATCTTCTTCCGTTGGGTCCTGTCCGCCCGACACATCCTGTGCTCCGCATATCCGGCCATGTGCGCCGTCTACCCCGTCGTGCTCGCCTTCAACCGCTTCATCCTCGCATATCTCCGCGTTGTCCTCGCCGCATACCATGTCCTGTCCGCCGCATGCCGGCTCAATTCAGCAATCTCCCGCTACGCTGCGCTCGTCCTGGTGGTCGCCGCGGTCCGCGCCCTCACCCAGGAGGTCGTCCAGCTCGTCTGCCTCTTCGCACGTCTCGTCTTCGCAGGCACCACGCTGTCGCGCAAGACGTACAAGGTGCTCGTCGTGTGCGCGGCGTCGCTCGTCATCCTCTCGTGGCCACGCATCAAGTCGGCCGTCCACTACGCGATATACGCCTTATACGAAGGCCTCTTGGCTTTTGTGATCTTCCAGGCGGCTCGCTTGCGCGCACGAGCCATGTCGCTCGGCAGCGCAGCGGCGCTCCTGTCCCTTCCCAGCCACCTACCGAGGAGAGCAAAGGCGATTGTTCAGGAGGGGAGAGTCCAGGCGTGACGAGATTGGAGCACCCCCTTTGCACCCCCATGCTTGGATCCCCGCATACTCTGCGGGATCGCCTAGAACGTATCCGCCACTCGAAGAACATGCTCCACAACGCTACAGGCAACGTTGCCAGTGTTTCGCCAGGAAACATCGGCGACAGGAGGGTCTGCACTTTGAGGTTCTTGGATAACATGGTTAGCTCGCTGCTCCCTTCCGTCCGCGAATTTCATATAATCGCTTTCTTATGGACTAGCGCGCTTTCGTGGACGCTTCTTGGATGAGGCTGTATGCTGTTGCTTTTTCTAGACATGCTCGCCATCGAAATGCCTTCGTTACTGCAGACTCCTAGACTCAACAGTGGGAAGTGTACATCGCAATGCTATCTTACTCTGCAGTGCAGTTATTTCAGTCGTCAGTGATTTGATTTGAAACGCGTTCAACAAGTCCGATATCGTGGTACATAGCTATAAGTACTGTTGATGAAATGTTGGCCAGGCTCTCCGTCCGCGAGGCGCCCGCATCCGAAGGCGGGCGTCAAAAGACGCTCTGACCACACTTGCGTCAAGCGGAAGCCATGAACACCATACGATGATGGTGAGTACAGCCGAAGACTGCCAAAGTCTGACGATTTTTGGGTCTGGTCCCAGAACATCGTGAAGGGACTGGCCTGGGCGGACTGAGGGCGACCAGAGAGACCGAGAACCAAATGAGGCGAAGCGAGGGCCTGATTCGGCAGGCCGGAATGGTTCGATGGCACACTCAATAAATTGTATATCTTGAGCCGCCCATTCGTTGGCCCCGTCCACCGACTCCGGCGTCCCCCTCTTCCTCTTTCTCGACATTTCTTACCTTCTGGGCGACCTCTGCAAGCTCGCTGGTAACCATGTCGGCCAACGCCACCTTCTCTGAGCCTTGGACTGGTACCCTCACCCAGCTCGAATGGCCTGCCACCCCCCGTTTGCTCTTGCTGGCATTGATCAACGTGCCCGTGCTGTCGGTTATTCTTAATGTTTTGTGGCAGTTGGTGAGTTCTAACTCGCTTTGGGACTATTCGAACCTTGCACAAACGCCACGTTAAGATACCCCGTCCAAAATCCCAACCTCCAATGGTCTGGCACTGGATACCCTTCCTGGGCTCTGCTCCGTCGTATGGCCGTGACCCCATCGGCTTCTTCAGGGAATGTAGGGAAAAGGTATGTGGATCAGCTGTCCGCTCCGCATTCTCGCTATAACGTGCAAACAGTATGGCAATTGCTTTACTTTCATCCTCCTTGGCAAACGTGTCACCGTCACTCTTGGTACCCACGGTAACGACTACGTCCTTGGTGGCAAGCATACCCAACTCGCCGCCGAAGACGTCTATTCGGTACGTTCACCGTTCTCATACACGTGTTTGCAGACCTGTCTGGGCTCATGCATGTCTCCAGCACTTGACCACGCCCATTTTCGGCAAGGATGTCGTGTACGATTGCCCGAACGAGAAGCTCATGGAGCAGAAGAAGTTTGTCAAGGTCTCACTGACCATTGACAAGTTCCGCTCCTATGTGGGCATGATCGAGGATGAGGTCAAGGACTATTTGAACGCCGATGCCTCCTTCCGCGCTTACCAGACGAACGACATCAACGAATGGGGCGCTTTCCCTGTCCTCAAGACTTTTGCGGAAGTCACTATCCTCACCGCGTCGCGCACGCTCCAGGGTCGGGAAATCCGCGAGCGATTGACCAAAGACTATGCGCAGGTTTACTCTGACCTCGACCATGGCTTCACGCCTCTCCACTGGATGATCCCCGGCCTGCCTCTTCCCAGCTACTGGAAGAGGGATGCGGCGCACCTGAAGATGAGCAACTTCTACCAGAGCCTTATCCGTGCACGTCGGACCATGCCAGAACACGTGAGTCCAACTGACGTGGTGCCCAGAACGCTTAAGCTCACCGCTCTACAGGAACGCGAAGACGATGTCATGAACTCTCTTATGCAACAGAAGTACCGTGATGGCACTCCCCTCCCGGATCACGAGATCGCCCACATCCTGATTGCCCTCCTTATGGCTGGCCAACACACCAGCTCCTCCTCGCTTGCGTGGACAATGCTTCATCTCGCTGACCGTCAAGATCTTCAGTACGTGCTGTGTTCCGTCACCCAGCAAAGTGCTAACTGCGTTGTAGGGACGCGCTTTACAAGGAGCAGGTCGCCCACTTCGGCACTCCCGATGGTGGCCTCCGCGATGTGCGCTATGAGGACATTCGTGAGCTCAAGGTCCTCGACGCCGTCGTCCGCGAAACACTCCGCGTCCACCCGCCTATCCACAGCATCATGCGCAAGGCGCACGTGGACATCCCCGTGCCCGCAACGCTCGCCGCACCATCCGAGGACGTCATGTTCGTCGTGCCCAAGGGCGACATCGTGCTCGCGTCGCCTATCGTCTCGCAGCTCGACCCCACAGTGTGGGAGGACTCGGACACGTGGGAGCCTCTGCGATGGTACGACGAGAAGGGCGTCGCGGCCCAGGCGCACAAGGAGTACAACGAGGGCGAGAAGGTCGACTTTGGGTTCGGACTCGTGTCGAAGGGCACGGTGTCCCCGTACTTGCCGTTCGGCGCGGGCAGGCACCGGTGCATCGGCGAGCAGTTCGCGTACCTCCAGATCAGCACCGTCATCATCGCGCTCATCCGCCGCATGGAGTTCCGCATTGAGGGCGAGTTCCCCAAGTCTGACTATGCGGTGCGTCGCTTTTGTTTTTGTTTTCAGTGCTGAGTGTGTGCTGACGGACGTGGCGTTGTGTATGCTCGTAGTCGATGATGGTGCAGCCGATGCCGAGCCAAATCATGTACCGTCGCAGGAAGTTCGAGTGAGCAGTGGGTTGTTCGCGCCGTTTGGGTGCTTAGTAGATCAGCGTTTCATGATAACCACGAAGTATCTTAATGTGTTGCACACTACATAATGAATGGATCCTGGGATAGAAAGCTGTCTTAAAGCATCGAAGTGGAATGTGGGACGATGAGGTTTGCAGGGGTATAAACGTAGCCCCGCCGAGTTTAAATAGACGCAGAAGATAACCACAGCAGAGGGCAGCATAGGCACAGACAAGAACAAGATTGAACTTGGAAGAGCTCGAGCGTGCAGTTGCCTTGACGTCAGCTGTGCATGGCTCCCAAAGACACCTTCCTCAGCGGAAAACGTTTGGACAAAAATATGCATCATGCGGCCGGTGCGCAGTACAACTTCACAGGTAACGACAGTGAGAGCGGGCAACAACACCATGTATCGTACATTGGTAGCACGAGGAGAGCGACGGGGTGCATAACAAGGTAAGGACAGACAGATCATCGGATGGGGACAAATGGGATAGCCTAGTTGGGTTTTTTGATAGTACTAATAATGAGGACAGAGGAAGGATAGCCAGTTTGAAAGGAATTTTACAGACACGTGTACTGAACGAGCTGCAGTGAATGGGAAATGGGGTGAAAAAGACATAGTGAGGTCAAGGGAAAGGAAGACCTTAGGCGAAAGCGATGTACGAAGCACCGGCGGAGTACAGGATCGTGTCATACCAACTGTCGATGTGCCAGGTCAGGCCGTCCTTGGACACCGAGTCCGCCGCCAACTTCAGGCGCAGGTTGCGGGAGGCGTCGATATCCATGGTGTTGAACGCAATAAACACCGTCGGGGCCCGGCAGAACGCGCCGCGCGGGAAGGAAACCCGGCCACTGTTGGTGAGCTGCGGCTTGTCCCACGGACGCACGTCCTGCGTGTTGTACGAGCCGCTGACCACGCCAGGCTTGCCGCTGGGGTATGCGATCCAGGCCGCGGTGGCGGAGTAGAGCACCGTGTCAAACCAGGAGTCGATGTGGATGACGAAGCCCGTGGTCGTCACGTCCGTGGCGGTGGTCGTGACGCGCCAGTTCTTGTCCTTGGCCATGTCCAGCTGGTTCAGGAAGACGACCACAGTCGGCGGGGAGGCGTACGCGCGCTCGAAGGCGATGAAACGCGAGGTCTTGAGCTGGGGTTTCTGCCAGGGGTGGTCTTCCTGCGTGGAGAACTGCCCGACCTGGAAGTCAGGGTCGCAGGGGGGAACGGGGAACAAGGTGGCACCCGCAGAGTACAGCGTAGTGTCTGCCCACGTGTTGATATGGACGTCCACCGAGGAGGGAGTGATGTTGTCGGCGAAGGCGGTGACACGAATGTTCGCGTCTTTGCTCACGTCAAGCCAGTTCAGGCCGACAGCAACCTTGGGCGGGCGGTCGTAGGCGGTGGGGAAAACGATTTCCTTGCTAGCATCCTTCGCCGGCTTGTCCCACGCGCGAACCTCCATCGTGTTGAAAGAGGCCACGTAGATGTGCTCCTCATCCCGAGGGTACGCGAGGATGATGAACGTCTGGTCCACCTCGGACAGCTGCGTGTTCCACTCGACCGAGAAGCCGTTGGTCGTGAGGAAGGGGGAAATGGGGAACAGCATGATGGAGGCCGCGTTGAACTCGGTGTACTGGGTGGTTGTCGAAGAGTAGACCTGAAAGATGTTTCGGTCGACTTCCTCCTGGCTCCAGCCCACAGTGGCCGCGTAATGCGCATACACAACCTCCTTGTTCCAAGAGATGCCACCGGTGGGGGGCTGGTGCTCGTGAGTGCAGCCCAGGACGTGGCCAAACTGGTGGATGATGACGCTGGAAAACTCGGCCTCGGACGACGCGTCCGTGAGCCATCCAAGGTTCATCGTAGGCTGCGTCTGGGGGACACACAGGTTGTCCGTGCCCATGTAGGACCATGAAGCGCCGCTCGAGTCGATGTTGACCCGGATCTCGGCATCGCCGGACTCGACGAAGTCGAAGGTGATGTTGGCGTGTTTAGTCCAGACGGCGGCGTACTGGCGAACCTTGGCCTTGATCACCTCGGTGCCGCCAAGGATCCTGACACGGAGAACACGGCCGTTTCGCCACTTCAGTCCCACGGGAGGAGCGAGGGCGCAAGTGTCTCCCCGACGCAGGATGACGCCTCCCGTGGCGATCTGGTGGCTATTGGCAGGGTTCTCCTTGACGGAGAGCATGTCCGCCTTGGCCCGGAGGTCGGGAGAAAGGTGCATCTCAGTGCAGGTACGAGGGGTAGTCATGGTGTGATAACAAGAGGATTGGGAGGAAGGGGTTTCTGAGGGTTTATAGGGTGATGAGTCGAGAGTCTCAAAGGTGTAGAAGTGATAGGTGCGATGGCGTCGCGTTTGACTGGGGAAAGACGTAGCAAACCTGGGGGGTTTTTATACGAAGAGTCACTGACGGTAGGGCGGCTCTCAGTTGCATCTGGGAGCGATCAAGAGGTCAAAGGAAGTGTCTCTGGACGAGGACAAAAGATTTTTCCTGTCAACGGGTGAGTGGCATTGGAACTTCCATTGCACTGTCTCGGCCTTGTTTCCTCGTTCTCTCAGCTCCCGCTTACGCCGGCGGGGTAGGTATACTAATGAGGAATCAACACTCCTCGACGAAAAGCTGTGACATCTTGCACCGGGCGAACGAGCGGTCGTGTTTATCTCGTGTAGCCTGCCAACTACCGGTACCCATTTGAGGGAGACCGTCCCTATAACATGCTCCTGTGATAACGCAGCATTGGATGAGAGAGGCTGTAAATATCGCGGATGAGGTAGGAAGTGACACGCACCTGACTATCCGTGAATTGTGCCGTCCGACTTCTCGAGCATGATGCCTATGCATGAGCTCGCTTCGTCGAAGGTGGACACATACATGTTGATGATTCGGGTCTCGCCGATGTTGAATTGGACATCTCACTTCCATTCCAACAGTCTATTCTGTTCTATGTGCTGGGATATGGGAGACTTTGGCCGCAATGTGCGGTACACGTTGGAGAGTTTGAACTGGTCGACATTGCGCAGTTTGGCTTGGGTAGTCCTAGATACTGGACGATGACTCTTGCAAGTACAAGGATGATAGAGCGGATGGTGATGTATGCTTAACAGCCGCATTGATGTTCGAGGGTGCGACATTGACACTTGAATGTGGGCCAGAAAAACGAGGCAGAAGGTGGCAGCAAGTGCTAACCGAGGCGGGGAACGACGCTGTGCCGCTGCGTAGCCTTGCTAGTGCTTAGTTGCTATAAGAAGCAGCCGAGCAGCCGAGAGACGCCCAGCGAACCCCGAGACGGGCGCAGGTGCTTCAAGCTCCACTTCAGCTTCCACCATCCACTGCCATGTCGTCCGCCCTGCCCACGCTATTCATCCTGGCCATTGTTTTCGGCCTCATGGCTGCAGCGTGGTTTGCAACCCCCAAGGGCCCCAACCAGACGTATGTCGTCCTGCCTGCCTGAGCACGGCATTTGTTGAACACGCCCTTCTTGCACAGGCTGATCCGGACGAGTGTCCTCCTCACCCTTACGTGTTGCTACCTGATGTGGACTGTCACCTACCTTGCGCAGGTGCATCCCTTGGAGCGTAAGTCAACTTCGAAAGTATTGGGAACCGTTTCACAGGAGACTGAATCATTCGGCATAGGCCCAAGGCGGTCCGTCGCAGAGTAATCATTCGGCGAAGAGGTCTTGCGGGTGCTTGCCGGGAGGGTATCAATTTTGGTGCGCTTCCCTTCGAGTTGCCTCGACTTCTTAGCACTGAAGGTGATGTGCTCCACAAGGACTTCTACTGTAACCTACAGCGCGCATCGAGCCCCCAACTGTGCTCGTGCTTATATCCCATTTGTGCATTCCTGGACAGTCTATTACATATTCAAAGTTGAAAATTCCAAGCGTCGAAATGATATCCCAAACGTAAGGTCAGTAGCTGCAGTCCTTAACACCGCGTCCCTGCATCTTCCGTGTTTTCGTCTGCTGGTGTCCACTCCGACACCCTGCCTGAGTCGTCATCACCATCAACCTTTCCCCACTCCCACTTTACTTCAACCTCTCCCCAAGATCCACTCTTGCAGTCCTCTCCCCAACTACCCCAGCCTTCTTGTTTCGACTCCCAATTGCCTTCCCTGATGACAACGCTTCTGTCTTCGTCACAGCCCGCACCGTCATCTGCGTCCTCAGGTTCCACCAATTCCTCTGTGTCTGGAGGGGAAGGCCACATCTCGTCCCGAGTTACGACTGGTGGAATGAGGTGATGGAGCGTCGGATCGAGGTCGACGATCCACTCGGGATCTATACGTGACGCAAGTAGCGTCTTCCGCAAGGAGAGGCCGGGGTGCTTCTGGACAGCGCGGACGAGCCAGTCAACCCACCCTCCACACGCCAACTCGACCTCTCGCTCGACCCACACGTCGTTCAGTGTCATGGTTGTCTCCCTGTAATAGAGCATCCTTGACACCACAAGTTCCCCCACGGCGTCCAGTGATTTGGGAGCTCGGGCGGTCTCATGGACCGGGTGTTGGTGGCTGGCGAACAACGTGTGGCCTTCTTGTGCCTTCCCTGCCGGCTGCCGACTTTGCATGGCCTTCCAGAGCTCTACCCTCTGTTTCGCCCATTCCTCGCCCTCTACCCGGGTGAACTCCGCGACCTGACTCGCCCACCCAAGCGCGTTGTCCCGGCCCCATTCGTCGGCCTCCCGCGCCTTGCCCACCCCGCCCACCTCCACCGTGTACCCCCACTCGCGCGCTACGATGCCGCACCACTCTTCAAATTCTTCAACCGTCCACTCGAACTTGTGGTCACAGTGGCGGAAGATGCGGTCCGTCCGTCCTGTGGGGTCGCGCCACCCCGAGCGCGCCGCGGGCGGGGCGTCTGGCGCGGTGAAGCGTGCGTTGAACGTGAACGACGGCGTGGTGACGAGCACGACGCGCGGGTGGTATGCGCCGAACACCACCGGGGCGAAGCGCGCCAGCACGTCCTCGTGCAGGTGCTCGATGCTGTGTGGAGCGACGCGCCCGTGTCAGCCTTCTTCCCATGAATCATGACCCATCGCATCCGGCTTATCGCTGCCGCACACGGGCACAGAGGCGAGAAGGAGAGGAAGAGAGCGGACGGACGTACACTTCAGTCGCGACGGCACACTCGACGCCCACGAACGCGGGGTTGACGTCCGCGAGGCTGCCTTCCCAGATCTCCACCTGCAGCGGCTCCCAGCGCGCGGGTGCACTGTGCCACAGCACCACGTTGTTCCCGTCCGGCTCGGGGGTGGGCGGCTTCGTGATGCGTGCCGCGCACTCGATGTCCGTCCTGCATACATCGAGCCCGGCGATCCGCCTGGGGTGCAGCAGGTCCTGGTGGAGCTCGTCAAGGGCAGAGGTCGCCTCCGGCGATGCGGCCAGATCTGGCGGGAGCGCGTCTGGTGGCGGTGGCGCGAGCCATCTGGCGGGGTTGCAGAGACACGATAGTAACTCGCCCTCGCCGCATCCAATGTCGAGCACCTGCTCCCGGGATGTGTGGCGATCGCAAGCTGGATCGTCAGATCGACCGTGCGCGGAGATGATCGCGTCTACTCAGTACTCACCTCCGTGATGTTCTCGCGGCGCATGACATCAAGAACCCATCCCCGTCTCTGCAGATAGAGTGCGGGGTGGAACGTCACCGGTAGCTCTTGCACTAGGTTTGCGTCGTCGAACATTGTGGAATCATGAGAAGGAAGGACATGAGGCAGCATCGTGGGTCTTATGCCACCAGGTTGCATGAGGAACGGCAGGACCGCTAGGGTGTGAATAACCAGACCGCAAGGCCCAAAAACGCTTTGTCAATCCGTCCCTGAGGGTCATTGGATGCTTCCCTCTAAGCTGACCTTCTGCCGCAGCACTCTTTTGGGACGTCACACAAAGGCAGGAGGGACGGAAAAGTGTTTGCGAGGATGCATCGGGAATCATGAGTGCTAACGACACAGTAGAGATACAAGTTAACAGCATCGTAGAGTAACTTTGTGCAAGGTCATGAAGCGATACAGCATCAACGGGACACTCATACGCGGAGCGTTTAGTCGAAGAGACCGAAGCCCTGGAAACAATGCATGAGACCGACATATCTCTGGAAATGATGAGGCAACGTACCATGTCGTCGTCGGACTCCTCCTTCTCTTCCTCCTTCTCCTCAGCGGCCGCAGCAGCGGGAGCAGCCTCAGCAGCGGCAGGAGCAGCGGCAACAACGAACGCGTCGGGGTTGGCAAGGTACTCCTTGGCCTGTGGAGAAGGTCGAATCAGAGATTAAGAATTAGGAGAAGGAGGAATTGAGTAGCCTCAGACAATAAGCGGAAAAGAAAACAGCATAGATCCGTCGGACCCTCAGCATTTTCAGTGTTTGGAAGCGTTCATAGGCCACAAGCGCGAATTCTCAAAGACGGGCTACATACCTTCTCGGCACCCTCGAAGCTGTACTCGGTGGCAAGAGCGACAGCGATGAGGTTCTTGTACGAGTTGACCAGGGAGTGCACGACCGAGACGATGGTCGGGTACTGAAGGGCAAGGGAGATGGCCGCGATGGTCGTGATACCCGAGAAGAAGCGGTCGAGGAGCTCCTTGTCCGTAACATCGAGAACATCCGGGGAGAAGATGTTGCCCTGGTCGAAAATCTGAACGACGGTCATACCGTAGGTGAACGGCGAGATGTTCAACATGTTCAGAAGGGTCGCCTCGGACGGGCCGACACGGGTACCAGCAGTGACGACCTGAACGTCAGACACGATTTCAATGGTACCACGAGCGATCTTGGTGGGAATACCGAGGGCCTGGAAGAAGGAGGTCTTTCCGGGTTCCATACCGGTGTTACCGGAAGGGATGGTGACATCCTTGGGGGCGAGGGCACCAGCACGAGCGGGAGCGGCGACCTTGTTGGCGGTGATGACGTCGCGGATCTCTTTGAGGTCACCGCTGGTGAAGACGAAACCGATGTTGCCCCTGACGTGGGGGAGGAGGCGCTCGAACTGGGGGAACTCGGTGAGGATTGAACGGAGGGCACGGCGGACCATGGTGTTCTTGCCCATGACGACGATACCCTTGCCGCGAAGAGCGACACGGATCTGGTGCATCTGGTTGGAACCGACGTTGTCGACATTGACAAGGAAGATTGAGGCTAGAACCACAGTCACTCTTGGCCGACGCGGAGGGAAATAATACAGAGAGACTCACGGTATTTGCCCACAAGCTCCTTGAGCTTCTGGAAGTATAGTTCCTTCTGCGCGCGAGTGGCACCCATTGTGATGATGTAGAGCTGGAGAAAGGATGAACACAGTGTCCATTACATCCGGGATGAAGTTGAGCTCCTGACCTGACTTTTGAGAAGTTAGTGGATGATCAGAGCCTCCCAATTGACCTCTGGAACATTATATGAGCAAGATTACAACGATGTGCGCATCGAAACTGACCGTGCGTGCCAACGGATTTTTCAAGGCAACTGAGCTGGTCGGAATGTGTGGTAGCGGTGGATTCGTTACTTTCCCTGTACGGAATTGAAGGCCAAGGGCGGTGGCGTACAGTTGCTCAAATAAGGTTCTCAGCGTTCCCACAGTCCGCAATCGGGCAAGGCTTGATGGAGGAGAACCCTTAGGCGCTTGTATGTGACAGATATGGTAACGGGTCACGGGGGTGGTGACGTCGCGTGGGCTGGGGACTGGCGCCGGCGGCGAGTTGGAACTCGAAGTTGGCCTCGTTTCTCAGTCTCAGGCTCGGCGACGACTCGTTTCACTGGCCCTTCCCTGCGGCGACGCGCTCTGCAGGCGACTCATACGTCCTGGCGGGGGCAGGGGATTCATATTTGCCGCTGGAGCACGTCAAGGACGGCATTACACATGCAATGGAATGTTGCGATGGGTGTTGCAGACCGTCCGAATTGCGGACGGCTGCAGTAGTTTCTCAACGCTCAGGTATGCATTGCGTTCAGTGAGGAGATTCAAAGCTCATTGCTTTCGTAGCCGTACGGCTCCTCCATTATTCTATCATACGGTCGTGGTGCCAGCAAGGCCTGCCTCGGACCACTCCCCACACACATTGACGCGGACCACCAACCGAAGCATCTTCCTTAATCACCATGGAATCAATGCTTCATCATCTCCACAAGATTCATCGCAAGGCGAAAGTCCTCTCGACTGTTCGACGGCGCGAGCGCACGTCATTCCGGCGACCTTGGATTCGACGACGGATGCCCCATTGGCCCTTCAAGATGGGCCCCATGTGCGTTCTATGGCAAAGGTCCGCGCATTTCTCTCCGAGACGCGGGACCTTTCCCATCCCTACACCGTTCGCGATATCCGTCATAGATACGTCCTCTGGAAATCGAATGGCGCCCTCCACCACCTTAGCCCTGTGGACATGAGTTCGCTAATACGTCTTCTCGGCACACTATCCATCACGGTGCCCACAAACCCTCTCAGCTCCTTTCACACGCATCCTCGCGCATATGACATGCCTCCATCTGCCTTCGTTCCACAATGGCGGTTTCTCATGGCGGTCTTTCATGACAAGCGTCACTTCTTACGGTATCCCTTATTGCCCTCAGACCGGTACTGGATGATGCGCGCCCATCTCGCCGGGTTTTACGAGCGAGCGCATAGTAGTCAGTGTGTTTCCTGTGCCCGGTTTCCACTTCAAACGATTTAATTTCCTTCTAGATCCTCAGGAAGCCGAAGCATGCCTTGGGAAGGCGGGAATGTGTTACACCACCCTTTGCGCAGATTCCCACCCCGACATCCACGTGCCTTATCTACAAGCCTTGCTTGCTTCGTCGTCGCCGGATGCGGCACAAACCCTGGCAACCTGCTTTACATCGCTTCTTCCCCGCAACAGGTGTCACCCCGCGATTGTCGACGTGTTACTCCAGGGAGTCATCCGTCCCGGGCTTTGGTCTACAAGTTCGTCGAAGCAAGATATTCTTCTCGCCCTTGCAAAAGGCGTAGAGGTTCGGCGTGACGGAAACGCGAACATGCCACCGTTAACAAGTGTTGCAAGCACCAGCGCATTGTCAGACCGTCACCTTAGTATCGGCAGACTGGCGATGTCTATGAAAGGCGCAGCTTTCAGCTCTGGACAGGCTCATGGTCGGAATGTTGGGGACAGTCGAATTGACGCTTGGGCCCACGCAGTGTCGAGTCGTGTGTTCGCTACAAGCCCCGTCTCTGACGAGACGGTAGGCCTCCGTTGGAATTGTCTTGTGCTGCTCGCACTTGCCCTCACACACTCTACTGACGTTGTGGGCAAGAGCGCCCCGGAGTCGCGGGATCCAACCCAACAGGCAGCGGTCGTGGAATGGCAATCTGTTTGTGTCCTCGCTGCCTTGGAAAATGTCTTGCAGTCGGGCATAGCATCCGGTGCTGCTTTGGACGACGATGTTCTGCTGGGTCTAGTGCAGGTTGTCCGGAACCATTGGCGTGATTGGATCGCCGTCCCCCCTTCCATCGCTCCTCCGAGGTCGCTCCTTGTCACCCGCCTCATATGTGCGACCTTCCTCAAGATCGCTGGCCAGCTCAAGGACAAATCGCTTGTCGACACTTGCCGTGAGTACACGGTAGCCGCCGGACTTTGGGTCATCACTGAGGCCAGCACGGAGGACGGTCTGCAGGAGATGGCCACGGAGCAGCTCTACGCGTCTTTGGTTTGTGGGACCTTCTTCGAGCGCGCTCTTGTCGATCTCGTGGTGTGCGCGTCGCACGTAGGCACTGTCCGAGGTGCGATGGACGAAGCGATTCTTCGATATGCACGCACCGATCCTGAACACGCACAAGAACTTATCGCGTGGTCGAGCAACCGCAACATCGTGCCCACTCCTGCGGTCGTTGCTGCTGTGGGAGTGGCATTGGCGCGGCATGGCATTGGGGACTTCTTGGATCGATACCTCAATGACATGCGTCTTCCTCCCCAGTTGCGCGCGAAGGTCCTGTCCGCCCACCTCCGGGTATACGTTCGTTATGGGCTACGGTTCATGGACCCACATCAAGTTGCAGATGCCATTGGTCGCGCATTCACCTTGATGCCTCAGCTCCAGGATCAGACTGGCCTATCCACGACTCTACAGTCCGCCCTACTCGTTATGATCCGCCACCAGTCCGCCAAGGTCCCCGTCGAGCTCGTAGAAGACGCGGCAACCAAGGATTCGTCAGTCTTTACGCGAACTTTCTACACTCGTCTACTCCGTGCACTCCTGCAGCACCAACAGTACACGCTGGCCCGCCGCACGCTCGCTCACGCCGTGCAAAGGTACCCGGACATGGCTTCTGGCTGGACGTCTCTGGTCCTCTTCCGTTTGCGCCGCGACGGAGCTCACCACCTCGCATCTAGATTTGCAAACCGTGTCCAGGTCGAGGAGAACCCATCCTTCGTGACGATCCGCGCCTTATCTCACAGTCTCCACTCCCGACGGAGACGGGAACCCTCACCCGCGTCCACCATTGTGTCAGCGACCTCGTTCACCGAAGATCCCCGTGCATGGCTTTATGCAGTTACCACACTTGCTCGCGCCGGCCGCCTCCACGCCGC
The DNA here is from genome assembly GCA_002900995.3 of Ganoderma boninense. NCBI lineage: Eukaryota > Fungi > Basidiomycota > Agaricomycetes > Polyporales > Polyporaceae > Ganoderma > Ganoderma boninense. Next base: position 1,520,215 of record CM035309.1, on the reverse strand, counting down.
GAAACAACTCGTAAACGAGGTTCGCGCTCGTGCGACGCCGGCCGTCCGTACATCCCTCTGCAACGCAATCCTCCACGCATACCTGCTGCAACCAGGCTCGTCGAATCGGCAGCGCCTCCGGTCGCTGGCCAGCGCGTACGAGGACTTCACCGGCCAGTACGACTTCGCCCCAGATCACGTCACGGTGAACATCCTTGTGAAGGCACAACTGCGTCTTCGGGACGACGTCGATGCCATGGGGGCGCGTCGGCTCTTCGACGCGCTCGTCAGGCGGGGATATCCTGCTGGGCAACCAAGAGGGGACGGGCTTGTTCTTCCTCCGTTCGGGACGAGGTTCGGCACGGATGCCGTGCCACGGATACTGGTTGGGGGCCTCGAGGTGCCGCTCGTTGATGCTCCACTCTCGTATAGGCGGCACGTCGAGCCGATGTACAAGATGTTCGTGAAGGCGTTCTACCTGAGGCACGACGTGGCAGCGGCTCGGAGGATCATTGGGATGCTGAAGACGTTGGGGGCTCAGGGCGGTCACTGATCGCTATGTCGTGCGCGGATGTTAGAACGTGGGCCGGGATTTTCTTTTGTAAATGCTCAAAGCACTCAGAAGTCAGGAGGGCTTCGCCGTGAGTACCTTATGTGTAGTTGAATATTAAATATTCTGCGTCACTTCTGATCGCAAAGATAATATTACGGTCAGTGCTTCCGAAAGAAAGGAGGAACAAGCGAATCAGTCCGAGATAGAGCTAACCAATGTGGAAATCCGGAAGAGGGCAGAAGAGAAACAAATCAAAGGCCTGAGAGACAGATATGGAACAGGACCCTTGAATTGAATTGACACGAGATTCGAGGACGGACAGATGAGAGGACAGACGAGATATATATGCTAAGGGGGGAGACCCAAAAGCGTTCTACGCCAGCAGCTAGTGGTATGCACGAAACGCAGTAAGGACGACAGCATCGTTCACGTTGCGGTGTACGCAGTAAGCAATGGCCCGCAGCACCGACCGCTCCAGGCAACGCGAGGATGGGAGGGGTCGCAACGTGCTCTAGACAAGGGGGGATCGGGGGAGGGGGCAGGGTAGGGGGTGGAGGGCAGGGGGGAAATGGGAAACGGAAACGTGAACGAGTGGCGGTGTCCTTTGGGCCGGAACCTGAGCGGGACGCGAGGGTGCTTGCAAGGCGGAATATGGATAATGGCAGTGGCAATCAATATAAGGACTCGAGATGGCTTCGGACGGGGACACAAACGGAGACTGCTGGAGAATGCAATATTACGGAGCGCCAACCCCGAGATAGCGATAGCGAATATACACGGGCGAATGAACGGGGTATGCAGGTGGCGGTCATTGTGTGATGGATCGCGGGGGAGGTTGTATGTGGACGTCGTCGCGGGTCATGAGAGTAGGCCATCTTGATACGGAGAGCGAGAGCAGTTTGCCTTATACGAGACGGTAAGTTATGGTCGTTGTTGGGGTCGTCAGAGCCGTCACAGGTGGAAGAGTTGCAAACCTAACGTACACGCCGATTAGCTAGAGCGGTGCGCCGACACAGACGACACGTACAAGGTGATCCGCGCAGCCCGTGCGCGTCGAGGGAGTGATCCACAGCATTCTTATCCCCGACAGCAGAACGCAGCCCAGAATCCGCCCTTCTTCCTCCCCATCCCGTGCTCGTCCTGCTCTCCGACCCGTGCCATCTGCTCCCGATCGTACACGCCCATGCGTGCCTGGCTGTTCATCCCCTCCTGCCGCGTGCCCGCGGTAGTCGTTCCCTCCCGGCTGGCAGTGCCGGGTTTGCCTGCACCTTGTCCGTACATGAACGATTCCGAGTTGTTCGGGTGTTGTTGCAACGCACCAGATCCGTTCGCTCCCGGCGCCCCGTTCGGCGGAATGGGCGACTGTCTCCCGTACGCGTTTCCGTTCGCGCGGTAACCGCCTCCTGCGCTCCCTGGCGCCGCGTAAGGGTGTGGCGCAACCAGCCCGCTGTCGCGCTCGTTGCGAGCCTGCGCCTGGCTCTGACGTCGGCTTTGAGGCGCCAGGGGCTGAACGCTGACATGCTCGCGCGAGCCACCACGCGAAGCATCGTGTGGACGGCGGGTGCTCTTCACGTGCGCAGGCGTCGGTGCTAAAACAAGCGGCGACGCTGGTGAAGCACCTTCCTGCAGCTGGTTCCGTGAAGACCTGTGGGCCCGCTCGCGATCCCGGTGGCGATCCCTGTGAGGGGTGTGAGGAGTACCACCGTGCGCGGAAGCCAGAAGAGCGGAGGTCTGGAGAAATGTTCAGAGAGTTCGTTGGATCCACAACGAGAAAGACGTACTTGGCTTGCTTCCCAGCCCTTCCCTCCGTTGATAAGCATCCAGTCGAACACGCCGTCCTCGGGCTCACCCAGGGTCTTGAGAACCTTAGTGAACAGCTCCCGGAGGAAGTCGTAGTCTGGCGTCTCCTCGAAGCCGAGCTTGCGAACATAGTTCATGTAGATGGCAAACTCCTCTGGAGAGCGTGGAGGCTTTAAGCGGCAATGTACCGCGAAAGGAAGTGTTCGACTGACCTGGGAATCCCTCGCAGAGCTCCTCAATTGGTGTGCTCTGCTTCTTCTCGCCGATCTTTTCGTACTTCTGCTTGTTTGTGGCGGCACGGAGACCTTGCCATGGCAGTCCACCACGCAGGAAATACATGAAGACATGACCAAGAGACTCGAGATCATCACGGCGAGATTGCTCGCGCCCCAAGTGCGTGTTGATGGACATGTAACGAGCGGTGCCAGACAAAGACTTCCGCTCACGGTACGGAATGTGCACCTTCGTCTTCGGGTCACGGTAGTGCTTAGCCATACCAAAGTCTGAAGCAATAACTCCGTCAGCACCCTGCTAAGGCTTACTTTGCGGTGACGTAAAATCCAACGAAGCAATAGACAAGTGAAGAATAAAACATGGCCGTTTGACACGTTTGAAGGCGAAGGCTGTGAAGGTCAGAACTCCGGATACTAAGAACACGCGGGAACCCCCAGCAAGGAGAACGCAAGTGTGGAATGGAACACGTACCGATGATATGAATGGTATTAGCGGTCTTGGTGCCGGGTACACCAATCAAAAAGTTGTCAGGTTTGATGTCGCGATAGATGAGGGACTTCTCGTGAATGGACTGCACACGGGTCACCTATATTGAGAGCATTCATATGTCAGTGGTCTAAGAGATAGAACGAACAAGGAAGACAAGGATGCCAATAATGCCAACGCGGACAGAGAGCGGGGCCGCTCATACAGCCATGACACACTTTCTGGAATGGGCGTGATCCTCGCTGGCTGTCGTCCCGACGCGCTCGAGGCGCTGCATGTCGGCTAGGATAGTCTAAGCGCCAAGAAGCGCCGATAGTTGACTGATATGGGGGGATGAAACACAATGGAGCGGCATGCTGGGAATGCACATAGGGTACGAAGGCCGCCCCACCACCACCTGTCCACCGTCCGCACGCTGCGGGACCCTCGCAAGGGGGAAGGGGGCACTCACCATCTGCTTCGCAGCCATGCAAACCGTCTTGATGGAAAACTTGCGCCCGCACATATCGAACAGGTCCTCAAGATTAGGGCCAAGGAGGTCGATGACAAGGACATTGTGGAGACCCTCCTGACCGAAGTAGTGAACCTGTGGCACACCCGCTATTGGGAGCAGCAAAAAATGTGAGTAGGGCACGAGGCCATGGATGATGATGAGGATCCTAACGAAGAGACGTACGGGTGCCGTTCAAAGTCCTGTACGACCTGTACTCGTCACGCAGCTGAGGCGCTTCGGACTTGCGTGGTTCCTGAGAGGAAATGGATGGATCAATATCCGACCAGGAGGTCGTGTGGGGCGGCGACACGTACAAACTTGATGGCCACGGGCTGGTTGTTGAGCATGTTGGTGCCTGCATAGCGGCGTCACATTGTCATTCCTGAGAGCTCTGAACTGCCTGACAGAGGCCAGCGTACCCTCGAAAACGACACCGAAAGAGCCCTCTCCAATCTTCTTTCCGACTCGGAAGTGATTGCCCACGACGCCATTGGAAGTAGCAGACTGCGAGGAATGATGACCCGAAGAGGATGCTATTACATGGGGAGTGGTCATGCTGGCGGGTGGGGAGGCAACCGAGGGGGACGAAGAGGGAGAGGGCGGCGGAAAGGAGAAGGATGAGGAGGAAGCCGTGCAGAGGCCCCAGGATCAGGCAACCGTCCCTGGCCAGCGGAGTCTCAACTTGCCCCGGCCAACCGCCGTCCCCCACTCGGCGCCTCCCACTCCGTCCTCTCCGCACTCCGTCACAATGATCCTCCACTCAACTCGACGTCTGCAGTCCTCCGCGCTCCCTGCACGGCTGAACGGCCACCAATTCGACTGAGTCCGTTCTCTTGTCCGACGCCCCCTCTCCTCGGCCCCTTCTTTGCGCTCCGGGTCTCCAGAGTGGCCCTCGTGTCTGAGACTCGCAACGCGCCACAAGAACGAATGGACGCCGTTCTCACCAATATCAAGACCTTCGATCTCGCAAACGACGTCTGTTCGTAGCCATCTCGTCCATGCCCGCCCTTCGGCACTCACAGCTCCTCCTAGGGCTTTTTGGGCCGGGTTCAGGACCTTTGTTTGTCATAAGAAACCCACCCGTGAGATTCTTCACCCGAGGTCTCCGACAGTCGACCCGAGCGACGTTCTCTGTGGCGCACTAAACCCGCAAGCTAGCTCTGGCTAAGGCTTACATTTCATCAGGCCGAACACATACCTCCGTAGTGCCTGTTCACATGCCTTGTCTCAAAGCTGTTCCAAAACTGAGCATGACGTCCTTTCACGGCGGCCCTGTCAGTCGCATGGTTAAACCTGGTAGAATTACCCAGGTGCGTCAACCTGAGTGGTGACGGCGTGACTAAAAGTGGCGGCATCGCACTGCGAAGTTCGACCAGATAGGCCAAGCCGGATCAACTTCGAGGTGAACGAATGTCTAATTCTAGATTCCCATGTTCCCAATGCACTTGCACTTGGTAGGTTCCAAACGACGCTAAACCTTACATTTCTTCCGAGGGTGCAGGAACGGGATCCTCGATCTCGAGCAGCACTACCGGCCGTAATCGACGTTCAAACTCGGTGCATGGTACGCTGCACGCTACCACCGTCAACAAGCATAGCCGCCAACACGAACGGGCCGTAAACAGTGGCTTACACAGTCGGGCCCGATACCGTCACCACCACCAAGTGTAGCCCCAGGTCTGAAATAGTGTCGGACGCCACGGTGCATCAAGCGTTCCCAACCACGGTCACATTCACACTCGACACGACGCACCAGGATGACCACGCTACCGTGTCAGATGGTCCGACGCAAAATTGGAACTATATGGGGTACGAACTTTGGTTGCGGTATTGGTAATGGCCGTCTACCACCTACTTACACAGACTCGTGAGCTAACACAAAGACGGTGGTCGACTCTAGATAATTGTCTTCCTTTCCGGATCCTTAAGTGCCTTCCTCCGGTCAATACGAGGATGGTTAGTAAGAGCCGGAGGTTAGAGCCGCTGGTTAGACATGACGCATGGATGCTTGAAGCCGACGGACGGGATAGAGGTGCGTGTTTAAAACTGATGGCGCTTTCCTCGACCTCGTGTGTGGCCTTCTTGGACACCTTCCACTGCCGTTGAGAGACATGTTCTCCGCAAGAAGCCAAAATGCGATCCGCTGACCACCAATGCGCAGGGCCTCCCGCGTCCATTCCAACGCACGCCCTCGTTATCGTCCTATTCAGATTGCCGTCCGACGACCTGGGCAGCAGTCTCAGCAGACGAAAGCCCCACTGCGGGCAGAAAATTATGTTCGGTGACGCCGACGGCCAGGCCGTGGCTACTTGACGTTCGAGGGCTCGAACCCTGAATTGAGTTGCCACAGTTTAGCACGGCAACTTGACCGTCATTGCGCAACGATTCCCTCAGCGGTTTCATGGGTTTATCTTGACAGCACGTGGGGCACCATTGAAAGCGACCGAACGCCATTCGCGGGAACGTCTTGTGGGCTTGTCAGCACCGAGAGGAAGCGCCGTAATGCACGGAGTTGACCGCTGATGGGCTCACACGAAACCTAGCCGCCGTGACGCAAAGACTATCAAGTACAGTGCAGTACTTAACGCGGGCCGTAGAGTCTAAGCGTCGACTTGGAGCATCTTCGAAGCTGTATGTTCTAGTGAGTATTCGAGTGGTTGGTGCTGCTGTTAGCGATGCCGGTATCAAGGGAGGGAGAGGAAGTGAGGAGAGATTGCGCCACAGGCTGAGGCGCACGAAGATGCATGTGCCATGATGTTCCATTTGAAGTTCGCGAGGAGCAACATTGGATGGCGGGCGTAGGGTGGCCGGATGTGGCAAGGAAGAGCCAGAAGCATACATACTTCTCCCGAACGGCGCCACGAAGGAGCATGGAGGATTTGTGGAGATGATGGTCGAGAGCATAGGCGGAATGGGATGGCCCAGGACACGGGCGCGGGCCCTGGAGGCTGCCCCGGGCGTGGGGGAGGCGCCGGGCCTTAGTCACAGGCGGGGGCGAGGAGGCAGGGCGGAACCCGGATCCGGCGGGCGTGGGTGGGAGTGCGTGACGGATGGGGAGGGCGGTCACGGGAGGGAGTGACACGGTGTGACGGGCGGACTGAGTAAGAAGATCTCCGGAGGCAGCGCATCTGAGATGTGTGTTGCTCACCAATCGACCCTCGCACTATTTGTAAACGCGCCGCCTCCTCCACCTCATATATACGCCCCAGCGCTCGCCCCGTGCCCCTCCGAGCCCTTGATTGCCTTCGACCCCGGTGAGCTGTCTTCCCGCCCAAATCTTCGCTCTCAGCACTCTACTCTCGCACCCGCGCTTCCCACCCCCCCCGGCCCACTGCACGCGAACTCCCATCCCCGGAACCACCCTCACCCCCGCCCTCTCAAGAGCTCGTAGCCCCCGAGAGCAGGCCACGGCGCGCACCCCCGCACCATGCACTCAAGTGTCGTCCAACTGGTCGTCATCTCGGACTTCGTAAGTACCAACAGTCCTGCTTAGTGCCCCCTTTCCTCCCTTTGGACTTCCCGCCGGAGCTGCCCTCTGCGCTCCTTCCGCTCCCACCTCGCACCGCGCCGAGCCGAACAGACAGATACAACAGATACTGACTGACTCGTGCGGCCCTTGTGCGCGCGCTGCGCCTCCACCTGCGCCTCCACCCATATTGACTTGACAGACATGCCCATGGTGCTACATCGGGCTGCGCGAGCTCCAGAACGCCATTAAGGAGAGCACCGCCCAGCTCCAGCTCACGATCAAGGTCGAGCACCGCCCCTTCCTCCTCCACCCCTCCGTCCCCGAGGACAAGGTCTCAGACAAGCTCGAATGGTACCTCGAGAAGTTTGGCGCGGACAAGCTAGAGGAGGTGAAAACTGCCGTTCACAGCCGGGCCAAGGACGTTGGTATCGAAGTGTGAGTCTCATCTTGCGTGATTGCTCCAAACAGGGGCCGGGTTGCACCGATCCTGCGTCGTTTGGAGCGGCTCAGTGGCGCCCATAACCTCCCCACTCCGCGACTTTACATGTCGCTTATTTTATCGTTCCAGCGTTTTCGCCGGTTCCATGTCCCAAACCATCCGCGCGCATCGCTTAAGTCGTAAAGCGTATATTCTCGGCGGTCAGGAGCTTCAGGAGAAGTTTTTGGATATCATCTTTCGGACGTACTTCACTGAGGCAAAGAATATTGGCGATTTCAACGTCCTCGGGGACCTCGCCGAGGAAGCCGGAGTGATGTCTAAGGACAAGGTGCGTGCCGCAGTTCGGCATAAGGTGGCAAGAACAGCGTTAACATGAGTACTCTTACTCGCACTCCACAGGCAATCGAGTTCTTGACGTCAGACGAATGTCAAGAGGAGGTCGAGTCTATGGCTGCGGAAGCGCGGAAGAAGGGGGTCACCGGTGTCCCTTTCGCGATCATCAATGGTCGTTGGGCCGTAAGCGGCGGTCAGACCGCGGAAGTCTACGCCCAAGTGCGTTGCCGTAGCCACCTGGTCCTCGTTATACTGACGGTTTTTGCACCAGATCTTCCGCAAGTTGGCAGGCAAGGGGCCTCTCCATGTCATCCCCAACGCCCCGAGCTGCTCGACCACTGGATGTCCAGGGACTACGGCTGCCACCGTCAAGTCATGACCTGTTCCATCCTTCCGTTCTCCTCATCCATTGTCCTACATCCCATGATTCCAATCCCACGATGTACCGGTCGTCGGCACCGCTTCCCCTTAATTCTTCGACTTCCATCCAATATCCATACCGTCGCTCGTTTGGCTTCCCCGCTCTTGTCGTCTTGTTGTACTGTATTTTCCTTGCAAGGTCGGTATGGAGCCGTGGACCTTTCCCTATATTATTGTACGTCGTGTTGAATCTCGCTGTGCTGCTCATACATGACAATTGTCGTGATTCTCTATGCAACATCAGATTGGTGACCAGGAACACGCATGAGGCAGTCGGGCTATGGGTTTAACCGCTTAAGCAGAGGTGATCGATGGGAATCGGGGTGCGGCAGCGTGGCTGGGACGTCAGACTGATTATGTCGCTGTTACTCAGACTCCCCCGGCACGCCGCCGATCGCGTGCGCGCAGACGAGCCACTCGAGAAAGTGTAGCCTGCTACTGGGGACTGACGTCATATTTGAAGGAGCCCAATTGGACAACTGGAGGAGCAACTTAGAAAGCGGTTGAAAAGCTTATTCTCTGGCGACCATAAGTATGTGGCACACGACCGCCCTCGCGGTCAGCCTCCCCGCTCGTCCACAGCTTGTGGACGGCCCCCGACAACCTCCGTTCTCGACACTAGGTTCTCATCGCCGCCTCGCAAGCCTATATTTGCCCGTCGAGGATCCCGCCGGTCCCTGAATCCTTAATTGCTCCCATCAATACCGTTGCCTTCAATGAAAATGCGCTGGAAGCAACACAACCACTGGATGTACGCATGGATTCCCCTCTTCGGAGCGCTGGTGTGGTTTTGTCAGTTCCATCCGCCGTTTCAAATAAATCGCAACGCTCACCTCGGGCTTGGTGCTCACGCTATCACCAGGGATGCTGTGGGCCATGCTTATCGTGTGGCTCGCCGAAGGACGACCACGGTATTCCACCATGACCGACAGCATTGCGTACATATCTGACATCGGCGCGGAGGGCCTCAAGCCTCTCTTCATAACCGGGTGCACCATCACCGCGGTGTGCTTTGTCATGTCCCTTGTAGTCGAGAGATGGCTCCGTCACCGAGGCCGGTATGTCTTGTTTGTCACGTTGGTTGCGGTGTTGCAGCCCTTTGAAAATTTGGGTTATCCCCTTAGGTTGGTACCGACGATGCGCAGGAGGGAGCGCATATTGTCGACGCTGGCGATTCTGGGCTCTGTCATCGGCGGCGCGGGCCTGATCTTGCTGTCGATATTCGACACGAAACGGCATCACAGCTTGCACCGGGCCTTCCTTTTGGTGTTCATCGTCGGCGTGGCGTTGAGCGCAATATTTACTATTACGGAGGTACGCCGACACTGACTCATGGCGTGCCTTGAAGATTTATAACAGGCCTTGGTCATCGACCTGCAGTTCCACTTCATCAGCCGCGACTACGAGGAGATACGCGCGCTCAGGTGGGCGTACATTGTGAAGGGCGTGATTGTCGCCGTCCTTATTCTGCTGGCGATCGCGTTCGCCGTTACGTTGTACACCGCCGCCAACGCCGGAGGTGAGCAATTGCAATGATCTTGCTGAGGCAGCTCCTGCTGACGCGTTCGGTGCCTATCTGCTTTTAAGCGGTCCTCGAATGGATCATCGCGTTCGGGTTCACATTCTACCTGGCCACATTCATCTGGGACATGCGGATGGCGAAAGGCATCCAGGTGGGCGAGCTGAGGCGCGAGCGACTGCTCGCGGTAAGGGAGGAAGGCCAAGGATATCAGGTCATGCAAGAAACAAGCGTAGCAGCTCGTGGGATCATTTCAAGACTTTTGCCGCAGCGGCCACAGGATAATGCGACTGGCTCCGGAGGCTTCTCACAAGTGGCTAACAGCAATGGTAGGCAGGAGCCTTCCGAAGATGATGCTCCAGCTGTTCCGAAACCAGTATACATGCATACAGCTCACGCATAGCTATACCTGCCACTTAAAATTATTCCTACTAGCTCTGATCCTATACGATAGAAGCGGATAAACATTATACGACTCAGTCATGTAAACCACACTGCATTCCCTACTAATAGTGCTGTAGCCATACTCGTAGTGAACGCTAAATCAATGTACAGTATACGCTTGTTGACTCTTCGTTTTTTACACGTCGAGTTTCAATTACGCCGCTCACGCGCCGTTGGAGCACAGGCGTTCAGTATGTGTTCGCCGAATGGGGCAACCCCGATGGGGACAAATCAGCGGCGTCGCATATTCCAATTTCCCGACTTGTCACCGGTTGACCACGCGTCCGAGTCGGCGCTTCCGAATGAACCCCACTTCGTCTCTGCTGCCTCATATCCTCCCACCCAGACCCTGCTGCTCATTCAGCAACGGCGGCCTCTGACAGAGCACGTCGCACCAAAACCATGTCCCTCGCGCCAGGAAGCCCGCCACGGACGCCAGGCACCCCCGGCAGCTCTCACACCCCCCTCACCCTCCGCACACGCCGCGGACCGCTCGCTACGCATCCGGAGCCATCCCCCGCCCACCTGCGTCCCCCCTGCGCCGCCCCGCGTCGCAGGCGTCGCTGCCCAGCGTGTCCGCTAGAGACGTTCGACGTGTGTCGGGGCACGGGCTTCCCGGCTCAGCGCCAGGCTCCGTCGTCGGGCTGGGGCTGGACACTGGGGTGCGACAACCTGGGGCGGGGACAGTTGGGTCGGGGTCAGGGACTCCGCAGAAGACGCGGGCCAGGGACTTGCTGAGGAAGCACTATGGGTTGGGGCTGGGGCCGCCTCCGCCGCTCAGCGGCGCGAAGAGCAGCCAGGACCCGATGGACTTTGGTGAGTTTCCGGCGAGGGTTTCGGGAAGGAGCGTTGTGTGCGAACTCCGTAAGGCAGTATCGGGTGCTGATTGTGCAATGAATCCGCATATGTGCACGGTTTCGTGGATCGCAGATTCTGCAGTGTTCGACGCACGGGCGTACTACGAACAATTAATCACGACCTCTTCCTTACCGACTCTGCTGAAGACGGAGAATGATTTGCTCACCGGTGCGTTCTCACATGTATGTGCCTCGTGGTGGACTGACTGACTTTTGTGAATTTCAGAGATAAGACAACTGGACAGCGAACGCCAGAGTCTCGTGTACAATCACCACCATGAACTTATTGCCGCTAGCGACACAATTGCTGCTGTAAGGTGGCATTCCTTCTGGCTGCGCTTCAGTAAGCTGACCCTGACCTTGCAGATGAAGTCCCGAGCAGAGAACTTGGACGCAGACCTCGACCTACTGCGTGCAGCCTTTTCCGAGATATCTCGTTTATCCGCCGAGATCGCAGTCGAATCCCCTACTGAACAACGTTCATCCCAGCCTCCTGCGCCCACACCAACGTGATACATGTGCAAGCCTCGATTTGAGTAGTCCTTACAGCATCTCCTTTTGATATCCCCTTTCAGGCCGCCATCGACATCCTCAGTCGCCGCCATCGACATCCTCAGTCACCGCATCCGATTTGTTCTATCACGTCATGTATTGCTATCGCAAACTGCTTACTTGTTTCATACAGTCGCATTCCATTAAAAGCAGCATAAGATGATGATGGTATGTGCCTGAGCCTAGTACTGTCCGTGGTCTCCAGCAATAAGTAAGTACCCCGCAAGTCCGATAGGTCGAGAATAATGTGAGGCTATTACGGAAGCTAAATGGAATGCCCCGTAAAGCGTAAGTGGCAAGTGCTATTATACAACTTCGGCGTCCCCAATGCTATAGGAGGTTCCTTCCTCAGGCTGCACTCAGACAGGAACAACAGCGCTGGCACGCTTGCTGGCCCATGGGCTTTCAGGACGGGGCTGTAGGACGCCGTCGAGGTAGATGTCGACCTTCTCGTTATAGAAGGCGACGCAGCCACGGATCTCGGCGCATTCGAGCTGCGGGGTGCGATAGTACCAGACGAGGTCCTCCAGGACGTCGCCCGATGGGAGGTTGATGTGATAGTAGCCTGCGACACCCTGCAACAGGATACAATCGTTCCGTGTTCGGATGTGGGCACGTAAGAACGTGGACGCACCTTGTACGGGCATTGCGTGCTGGTTTCGGATGGCCCGAGCAGCTCAAGCTTGCAATCAGTCGTCGGGATGTAATACCGCACGGGTAGACTCGTTTCGAAGAGAAGGCGGGGCCGCGTCGAGTTTGCGACCTCGACGCCGTTGACCTCTACCCTGATGTGCCTTGACGACTGCAAGACATCCACCCTCTGTGGACGACGATGACAGTGAGCTGGAGCGCTTGTTCCTGAGGGTGATCACGGGAAGTGCATTTGGACGGACCTTATACGGGTCCTTGGGGTGGACGTAGATCTGCTGGTCCTCCTCGAACCATGCGTCCATCTCGCTGAACTCAATCTGGATGAGGCCGTCGAGCTCGTCGTCATGGTAGACGGTCGCAGCTGCCTCCGCGCGTCGGTTGCCGACTACGATGTCGTAAATGTGGTGCTTCTGGGACTGGAAGGCATCGACGAGGTACTTGTCGGGGACGTCCTTCATCTTGAAGAAGTAATAGGGATAGTTTGGCTTGAGCCAGCTGGGTGGAGACAGAGGTCAGAAGGGTGTGCGAGCGCGGTAGGAGGTGCTGACGCGGACGACTGACACGAGGAGGGCATCGGTGGTGTCGACGATGTACTCTCCGCCAAAGAAGACCCGGACCCTCTTGGGGGTGGACTCGATGTGCGGGAGCTGCGCGAAGGGGAACTTCAAGGTGGCAATGGGCGTCATGGCTGGGGGCGCGACGGTGGGAGGGCTCGGAGGAGATGGTGGACGACGTGGAGGGGTACGGGGAGTGCTGACAAGCTGTAGCCAAGGCTGACGCGCTGACGGGTCGCGGGCAGGTCGCCGTCCTGAGCCGAGTTTCATGGCGGCGGGCCACACTCGGGCCACTCTGCTCCCGCCGCGCGCCTCCATAGACGCGGTCACGTGTATCCCCGGACGCGAGACACGTGTGGCGTGTAAACACCGACTCATGCAGGCGCGCTAAACGCCCGTCGCCCGTCGCCCCTCGCACTCTCCCACCGCTTCTTTCCTGCTTCACATCGACTACCCTCCTGAAACACGTCGCCTGGAGCAATTTATGCAGCAAGGCGATGCGCGATCTGACGTTTAACGACGGATACGTGGAAGATAGCGAAGGAGAAGGAGACATCATGGTTGACGCACCGCGAGTGCGTAATGTCGCTGGTGGCCTTCCCCCACCTCCTCAACTACCGCCTCCGGTACGGGCGATGGACACCACGGGTGCGCTTTTACATCTCTATTACAACCCCTCAGCGCGCAGAACATCACCGATTCATCACAGTGTCCACTATCCAAACCCCCAACTTCACCTCACTGCCGCCGGCCTTGAACCACCCTCCAGAAACTCCCATCAATGTCCATAATACCACAGGTGCGTTGTTCTGACGGTAGTTCGGCCAATATATGCGAACGACCTGCCACCTCCAGTATCCACTATCCAATCCGCCAACTTTACGGCAGATCGCTTAGCGGTCTCCGATATCTCTTCTTTTTCACCAATTGCTGCAGCCAACTCCAGTATCCAGCCCGCTCAGGCAGCAAGTACCGCATCTGGAAGCTCTATCTCCACCTCGACGTCTGCTCCTGCATCTGCAGCCCCCAGAGGCAAGCCTCGACCACGCCCTGTCTTCAAGAAGAAAGACCCAACTACCGCAGCACCTGCCCCGGATGCATCAACCTCTTCTCTCGCCCCGTCTAGTTTCCCGGTATCATCAGCGAATGTCTCCTTCCCGTCGTTCTATGCTATGCCCCCGCCGCTCCCACCAATGCTGGTCTCCTCAACACCCTCACATACAGCAACAACAGTCCTCACCACCCAACGCATCTCCGATAGCGGAGTGGAGATCATGGACGTCGAGAAGATGGACATTGCGGAACGGGCAAAGTTGAGATCTCGAGGACGGTCGCAAGCCAAGGGCAAGCAGATAAACTACGACGACGTTATTGAACTCTCATCTTCGGACGACGAGCTGTCTCTTCCCAAGTCGAAGTCGAAGCCAAAGCCGAAACCAAAGCCCAGGGCCAAGAAGCCGGCAGCGCCGAAGGAGCCTAGTTCGGACAAGGGCAAATCGAACGGCAAGTCCAGAGATCCGTCGAAACCGTCCCCTTCCAAACGCGCCAAAACGACGCATATCCCAGATGGCGTTGAGTCTGATGTGGACACCATCCCGATGGCCACGTCCGACTTCCCCATTCCCGTCCTGCAGCCCCCATTGCCACCACTCCCGCCGCATATACGCCACCTTAGCTCCCAACTCCCTCCCTCCGATCCTCTGCCGCCGCCGTCGACCTCGGGCTCATCCGCACCTCGCGCCTCGCAGGACGCACAACCCAACGTCAATGCAGACAGGTTCAGAGATGAGTCCCCATTGTCCTCTCCGCCACCCCCCATGCCGCGCAAGCGCAAGCGGCCATCGCCACCCAGCCCAAACCCTGGCTTGGACGATGAGGACAACTCCTACATGGACGCAGACGAGGATAGCACCTTGGCTGGACCGGTAGCTGGTGGCATGGTCCCCGTCGTCGAGATAACGAAAGTCCCCAAGAAGAGCCGGAGCAAGGAATCAGATCCCCCACCACCCCCCACCATCGCCTGGCATAGTGCCCGAAACGCAGTCTGTAGACACCCTAGCGATGGACAAGGAGAAACCGGCTCCGCAGAAGAAGAAGCGGAAGAGGGCTGCAGATGATGGGGAGGAGTGGGACGCCGGCCTGGACGAGGAGCTACTGGCACAGGCGGCGAAGAGCAAGAGCAAGAAGCGGTCTCGCGTGGACGAGGAAGATGAGGAGGAATACGGGGCTTCGTCGTCCAAAGCAAAGGCGAAGGCTAAGAAGGACAAGACCGGGAAGAAGGCTCCGAAGGAGAAGGCTCCGCTAAAGGCGAAAGGCATGAATGGCAAGGCGGGCGCGAAAGGCAAGGCGTCGAGTAGCTCTAGCAGGGGCGTTGTGGAGGGCTCGGATGGTGAGGAGATGAGAATCAGTACCGGCGAGGACAAGGTCCGGGATGCGATGCCACCTCCTCCAACTCCGGAGCCCGTTTCCAAGCGCAAGGGGAAGGATCGCCCTTCTTCTTCGAGTAAAGGTGCCTCAGACGATCCTGAGGTTTCTGCGGACATCTCTGCCCCCAAGAGGGGCAAAGGCAAGCAGCGCGCCCTCATCCTCTCCGAGGACGAGGACGACGACCCACATACAGCAGACGTTTCGACGAACGTCGACTCTGCTAACGCGAGTCTCGACACCGACTCACCCCCACTCGCCCCCTCGAAGAAGGGCGGCCGGAAATCCGCCGGAGGAGAGCAGGGCTCGAAGGTGAGTCCTCGGATAACCTTCGGTCCGTGCACGAACTGCGCTCAACATCGTATGTGCGCCTGCCGCAGGAGAACGAGGCTCCTTCGCCGCCTTCCGCGTCCCCTCCGGCTGCCCACTCAAGCTCTCATGCCGCTGCTGCATCGACACCAGTGCGGCCCGTCAACATGACTCCGCAGCCCGCCCGCACGAGTTTCGCACAGTCGAACCGCGCATACACGATCTCGTCCAAGAAGACGAAGTCGACACCCATGTCCGAGCTCATCCGGCGCGTCTCCTCGCTCCCCGGCTCGCCCTTCCCCGTGTCGTCGCGTCCGACGTACTCCCCCCTCGCCAAGGCGTCGAAGAGCGCCCTCCGGCGCATCGCGCGCCGTTGCACCCCAACCGCCGGACACCGCCGCCCCCGCCTCCCCGGCCCCCACCCCCAAAGAAGAGCAAGAAGATGCTCGAACTGGAGGAGAAGTGGGAGATGGAGCTCGAGGACAGCATCGACGGGTGGTACGCGATGCCAGAGGAGGAGCGCGCGACGCTCCGGCGGGCGAAGCGCGACCACGAGCTCGGCTTCGACGACTGAGGTGCGTCCCGTGCGTCGCTTGCTGTCACTGTCAGCTCGTCTCGAGGATCCGTACTCGAATGGCTGGCGTGGACGCAAACGCACGGACGCCCCGGGGAGTCCCGCTGCTGTGCGGGGTCGTTATCTTTCTCCTGGCAGCACGGCACGCAGCACGTCGTGCTGATTGGGTTCAGCTACTTATTCATAACGTCTGTATTGGTAGATATTGGGTGCATTCAGATGGCATCTCGGCTGACGGATCCAATGTAGCAATTTAAGAACGGATACCCTCATGTTTTGCCTCGTGTTGCAGAGGGCGAAGGACGTTCCCAGACAGCTTGGTCTCCATGCGTAATTCCCTTGTCTCCGCTTTCAGCCCCGTATGATACCGATGACGTCCATCACGCATAACACGCCGATAGTCTCTAGACATGGCTGTCGAGCTAAAGATCGAGACCGAGGCTGAGAGTATGTATCCGTCGGCAAAGCGAGCCGGCGGCCGGGCCGTGGATGTATGCAGACGTTAAGCGCGACTGGGGTTAGAGTGACGTTAAGGCTAGTTCGGGGCCAGGTCGCGCCGTATGTCGCCTCTCATTTCAATGCGCATTATAACCAACTTTGTAGAAACGTCGCCGTCGCCGACGTCCAGCTCGCCTCACCCCGCACGGGAAGATGATAACGCGTAATCGCCAATTGCAAGTATTGTCGCACACACGGTATCATGGGACATTTACAAATCTATGAATTACGGACACGATGTCAATGCGAACGACAAACCCATGTACATGATGAACGGAACACTGCAGATGATACTATCGTACACGGCCCCATTTCGTAGCTGTGATGCATGCCAGAACCCAGGGATATACAGAACACAAAGCTGCCTTGACTGCACTAGCGCGAGCGAACCTGCGATTATACCAAAAAAAAAAAACGTCCCTTCCAAGCAACGATGATCCCTTCTTCAACCCGAGCCGATTTACCAGTTGCCACGTCTACCAAAACAATCCCAGTCCCAAGAACTCTCTCAATTTCCCCTTCCCATTCCCATGGTCCCTCCACGGCGCCCGCTCCGGCTGAACGCGGATGGTGGTGTTCGTGACGAGGGGCGGCCGCGCCGAGCTCCAGGCTGGCTGAGCCCAGCTCACTTGCGCTCCTTCCAGGCATTGTCGACGCCCGCCTTCGAGAAGCGCTCCGCGGCCTCGAACAGGGGCGGCGGGTTCACGTCGGGGAGCTCGCCCTCGCTCCCCTTCTGCACGGGGCCCCCGGCCGCAGTGGTGGTATGCGGCACCCTGTTCGTCACCGAGCTTGGGAAGCCGGTGGTCGTCGACGCGAACTGCGCGCCCGAGGGCACAGGGGCCTCCGTGCGGGCGTAGCTCTGGTAGGGGGCGGACGTCGGGAACGCGCCCGAGGGCACCTCGTACGGCGTGTTCGCGGGGTCGGGCGTCGAGACGACGTAGGTGCGGTGCCCGGCGCCGGAGAGGAAGGGCTCGGCGTCGTACTGGATGTTCTTCTCGTAGATGCCGGTGGACGTCTGTGTGGGGGGCTTCGCCGCCGGGGACTGCTCGCGCTTCGAGAGCATGGCGAAGGAGAATGGAACGAGCGGGTCTGACATTGACCGGCACTGCGGGGGGCGACGTGGCTGGGGGCGGAGAGGGTGCGGGCGTGTTTGGAGAGGGTGCGAAGGGCGGTCGACATGGTGTTTATGACGACGAAGGGGGCTGGGTCACCGGGAAATGCAAGTTGAATCGACAGGGGGCGGTAGGGGGCAGTGGGGAGAATATGGGAAGAGGACGAGGGTCTTTAAGCTCTGGCTTTGGCTTTAGGAAGAGCGGGGAAATGGTGGGAAGAAAGCGCGGTCATCGGTGGGGTTTTTGGGGAGGCACCCGCGTCAGCTGCGGGCCAATTAGGGAGACTCGTCTGAGTGGGGTCACCTCGATCTGCGCGCCGGTAAATAGCCAAACGCTTCGCTCTCGTACCATTTCTTGGCAAAATCTGACACGGCTGCAGTCGAGGGCATCAAGGGACGTGTCGGGGAACTCAACGACATGAGACATGTCGCCCGCAAGGACGTGGAGGGGGAGGGCCGGCTACGGAGGGAGTTGTGTAAGAAGTCGTGGGTGTTGCTGTGACACATGACGCAACACGGTCGATCAACTGGAAGTTGCGAAGCTTCCGCTTTACTTAAGTCCATCCGGCATATGCCGAGCCCAGGGCTTGGCCTCGACGATGCGTTCCCCGATCGAACGCCTCGGACTCGGACGCCCCGAGGCCAAGTCCTTGGTCCACCATCCGAGTTGCACAGTCAATTGTCAGCCGGGCGCACCCTTCAACCTTGTCCTGTTCAACGTAAATTACCTCATAGTCAGTCCATTGCTTGAACGAAGCTTCACATTGGACTTCCAGCAACGAAGGACCGATCGGCCACGCGGGCCAAGGCCCCAAGCCCAACGAAGAGAGGGTGAGAGAGGCGGTTAGATATGCTCAGCTAACTACTACACATCCTACTGTTACAATATACGATAGATACGTATGCGTGGAAGACGCTCGGGAGCATAGAACGGGAGACGGATATATCCAAAGCTCAGCACAGGTGCGACAACTAATGAAAACGAGTGTGTGTATCGAGGTGGACTCGGAGTGGCTCGTCCTTACTTACTTCTAATTACTGCAGCACGGCTCCCTCCCCGCCGCCGCCAGTGTCCGAATACTTACTAAATATGCTGCTACCCCCCTCGTAGCAGTCGTCTATCCCCTCGTAGCAGTCGTCTATCAAGATCGTGGCTTGAAGTGAACGACATAGCAAAGGGGATGGAGATAGTGAGGGGATAGTGTATGTGGGTGCAGGGGTTGCGAGAGGACGAGAAGGGGGCATGCGAACGTTCAGACGTTATGGCCGCCGCTGCTTCGCCGCCTCGGCCTGCACACGTTTCTGCTCTTTCTCCCGCTCCAGATCCCGCGTTTCCCGTGCAGCGCGCCGCATCTTCTCCCACCGCTCGAGCTCGGACTTGAGCTTCTCGATGCGAAGCTCGTGCACGGGGTGCGTCTCGCCCATGATCCTCCTCGCCACCGTCGCCGCGGTGCTCGCCTCGTACGCTGCGGCGGCTTCGGCACGAGCAGGGGAGCACTCCGCTATTTGGGCGCCGTGGCTTCTGCTCTCCCAGAACCGGACGGCCTCACGAGGATCGAAGCCGGCGTGTGCTAGGAGCCTGCAAGAGCATGAGCAACAAGTTTACTATAATAGCCCGACTAGGCCTGAAGGAAATGGACGTGCCTGATGGAGACAACGTCCGCCTCGACCTCCTGCTTCTGGCTCGTGCAGAACTCCTGCAATTGCGAGAACTCGCCTGCGCCGGCCTTCCACATCCCGGCAGCGCATCGTTAATGAAGGGGCCGACTACGTCACGCCCAAGCCGAGGAGAAGACGGTCAGCGCCACGTCCCTGGGCAGATAACGTAGGAAGGAACGTGTCACTCACACAACATCGTCACAGGGAACAAGAACGCGCGGATCGCGTCTGTGACGATCGACAGCACGCTCGGCCACACGATCGACCCGGACGACAGCGTCTCGATATGGTGGCTCAGCACCAGATGCGCGAGCTCGTGCGCCAGCAGCGTCGCCAGCTCCGCCGTCTGCTCCTCCGTCGGCATCTGGCGCACCGGCCGCCGCGGCCCCAGCCCGAACAGCTGCGACAGGAGCGACTGCGGTTCCGGTTCTGGTAGTGGGGCGGGGTGCCGCGCGAGGACCTCGTCGACGAAGCCCGAGAAGACGACGATGCCGCCGCCGCCGTCCGGCCCGAACCCGTACGAGAACGCGTTCGACGCGTCAGGCCGGTCGACGAGCAGCAGCGAGTACGGTGGGCCCGCAATGGCGTGCGGCGACGGGGACGCGACGCGCGCGCAGCTCAGCTCCGCCCACCGCCGTAGCGTCTCGGACCCCCGCGGGCGCGGACGCAGCGGGTAATCGGCGGGCGGGGGTAGAGGGATGCCGTCTGGGTCGATGCCGCTGTCCATCCAGTCCGGGCAGAGTTCTTCCTCCTCCTGGAGGGTCGGGATAGCGAGCTCGAGGCGGCGGAGCGTGTCGCGCACCCAGACGAGGCGCCAGTCGGTCGGTGGAATGATGCGCGGGGTGTCATTGCCGTCGGCGGAGAGGATCTCGCCCACGGCGCGGTACCACCCCGGACCTGCAAGCTGCCCGGCGATTTCCTCCTCTTCTTCGGGGGAAAGAAGGATGACTCGCCATCTGGCAGGAGAGGGAGCGCGGACACGTCAGTGAATACGTTCGGAACCGAGTGGGTGAGAGCCACAAGGGCTGCGGAAAGATAAATGGTGCCGATAGGAAGCGAAGACGGAGGAGGGTTAAGGGCGAGACAAAGAGCGCGACATACCTTCCAGTTAAAGGAGTGCGCTCCAGACTGGCGATGATGGTGGCCCAGTAGAGGGCGAGGGGGATGAAAATGAGGATGTGGAACGCTATGGTGCGGTTCCGCATGCCGCGGAGGATGTCCTCCTTCTTCTTGTCGTACTTAGGATGGGGGTCCTTCTCGGCCACGCGCTGGAGCCATCGCTTTGATCTCATGTTCTGGAGGAGAAGTATTGGGACAAAAGTGAGGCTAACGCGCGCCGTCATGCGCGCAACCTCGAGGGCGGTGGATGACTACAAGACAGCCAATGTCGCCGACACAAGGTCAGTACAGCTACGCTGGATAAGAGGCGAAATGCGGCGCGAAACACTCACTTTGAGCAGCGCACCGAGGAATGGCAGAGGGTTTATTTGATTGCGCGGTGTTGAGTGGAAGGCGCGAACATTGTTTGTTGAGGCGTAGACGGAACGACGTGCACTCAGTCGGGAAGATAGCGAGTTGGCTCCAGATGCCAGACCATTGCTCCTAGAGGTATGTAACGATAGAGACAAGGAAAGCAGATGGTGGAGTAGACGGACCAGGCTCGCTGGGAGCGGGAGGAGGCACAAGAGGAACAGCACACTGAGCCTGTGCGACCAGGAGAGGTTTCTCCGAGAATGGAAGGAGGCTGTGCGCGAGAGGAGGGAGTTAATGGCTGGAGGCGAAGAGCGGCTGAGGAGGGCCCGCGACATGGCACATTGTATTTTGCAACGAGAGTGCTGCAGCCAGGAAGAAAAGCGAGGATGAGCGGAAGAGGCAGGATATTATTGAGGGGCGAATATGACCTTGAGTCTGACCGTTGACGGATGCTCGCAGGCGCCGCCTCCGCGCGATCGAAGCGGGAATACGACTGCAGCGCATACGCGTCACCCCGATGCCGATCGCCCCGCGCACTCCCTTCCCCCTTCCTCTCCCATCCAGACTCTCCTCCTTACCCTTGCATTGCCCTATCCACTCCGTATCCGCGACATTGTCCCCCGCGCTAGGCTCCGTCTCTCTTAGTCTTGTCGGTTCAACGTTGTTCAGGGTGCATGGTAAGGCGCCAACCGCCGATCCTGCTTACGGCTCCTGCACGGCATGTCTGGGAAAACATGAACGTGATTGGCTCGCTTTCTATTCAAACGGCTCCGATTCCCATTTCCAATATGACTCGTCCCCATCCTCCACGATACTACTTATTGTACAGTACGTGTATCCTCTCGAAG
Organism: Ganoderma boninense; assembly: GCA_002900995.3. Lineage (NCBI taxonomy): Eukaryota > Fungi > Basidiomycota > Agaricomycetes > Polyporales > Polyporaceae > Ganoderma > Ganoderma boninense. The sequence goes on along the minus strand of CM035309.1, from coordinate 1,498,536 downwards.
GACCCATGTACGTAGATTGCAGTCTGTACGGTACTATGCCCGGTACATATGGGCTAGGCCGTTTGGAGACACAGAACACTTGAGGACGGCCAACGTAGCAACTGCACATCTCTCCCACCCTTGCCAAGAGTTTGTGAGAGGCCAGTCTTTGGCCATGGGCGGCGAGACACCTGTAGCCTCGGCATGGCGCTCTGGCGCATGGGTACCATTAATTCCAACCTTCCTACAACTTCCCGAGAGGCGGTCGATGCGACCTGGCTGTACAGTACTTGCGCAGGATGGATCGACATGGAATGACAGAAAGACCGTCGGACGCCAGTGGCTACGAACGCTGCGCATGCGGGCTTCCTAGGACTGTACGCACATCCCACAAGAGCTCAGCAAAGAGTCGAGAGAGCATGAATGCTGGCGCTCCTCCATCTGACTAGAAAAAGAGCGGATGATTTGTCAAGACTGAACGAGTTAGCTGCCGGTGTCCAGTGTCCAGTAGATGGGCGTTGAAACGTTGAAACGTAAGTACTGTGGAGGTCACTTACGCTTGGACCAGATTCGCCACAGATTCGCCGCCACGATATCGCCCTGACGGGCGTCAATGTATCCCAGTCTGGGTCACCTACTTGCCGTCAACAAGAGCAACGCCAATTAGGTTTTTTTGCTGATTTTACACATTGACCAGCTACAAAAAATGTTCAGATTCAACTTCGACATCGACGACGCGGAAGACGATGGGTTTGGCCCCGTTGTCGCGCCCGATCCTGCCCCGGCCCAGACCGAACGCGATCAACCTGAAAACACCGTCGCAGAACACAGCTCGAGAGAGGTTCCTCTCGACGAACTGGTGAGATTTCCGGTCTTGGCACACCGCCGTTTTTACACTTTGCTGATGCTCACTGCCCCGTAGCTCTCCTCTTTGCCACACACGATCTCCTTCTCATCTCTGAACATTTCACTTCCATCGGGTCAGGATGTCTTGCTGTCGCGAAGAGATCTTTTCGACGCCAGGTTTCAATTGATTTCCGCCGATGATGGAACGGCGACGGACACTGGCCCGTCCGAGGTGGAATTTATTGACACACCTTCCGACCTCGTCCCTGGCGTATACGAGGGCGGCCTGAAGACTTGGGAGTGCAGCCTAGACCTTGTTGCTTGCCTTTCCTCCATCTATGGCTCCCAAATCGCAAATACTCTCAAGAGAAAGCGGATATTGGAGGTAAGTTGGCCACGCCTATTCAACGCGAAAATGCTCATCGAGGACGCTATGAGATGTTCTCTAGCTAGGTTGCGGCACCGCGGCACCGTCGCTATATCTCATTCATTCGATTTTCTCCGCCGAGCCTAGCGCCAATACTGGTGTGCACATTCATCTACAGGACTACAACGAGATGGTCCTAAGATTGGTTACACTCCCCAATATCATTCTCTCGTGGTGTGAGTGCGGTTGATACTCCTTCCTTTCTGGTAATGTTCCTCTCGGACTGTATGCTGACCTCAAGACCCAGATATGTCCCCTGCCTCGTCGACATACCGATCAAGTTCACCAGCTGCAGACTCAGCACCCAGCGACGATGATGATCCTGCGCTCCTCCCTCCCGCAGATCCCTCACAGCCCGGCGAGCTCGCCCTCACCCCAGAACTGAAAACCGCCTTTCTGGCGTCCTTGGAGGCCTACGGCATACACCTGAAGCTCTTCTCCGGCTCGTGGTCCACGTTCGACGTAGAGCGAGCTGGCGGGCTGTACAACGTCTTGCTCACATCAGAGACGATCTACCGCACCGCGAGCCTGGACTCCCTCGTCCACCTCATGCGCCGTGCTACCGCGCCTCCCGCAACGCAGGCAGGAAGTTCCGCATCTCTGGAAGACTCAACTTCCAGGCTCTCCCTGTCCGATCCGGAGGATTTGAAGGCGTTGGCGGGTGCGCCGTACCTCTGCCTCGTCGCAGCGAAGCTGGTCTACTTCGGAGTTGGAGGCGGCGTGATCGAGTTCGTGGACGCTGTGGAGGACTCGTCAGGGGTCCCGGATGCAGGAGGAAGACGATCCGGTAGTCGAGTCCATACGATCTGGGAGACGAACAAGGGCGTGAAGAGAAGCATCATGAGAGTCGTCTGGGGCTCGTAGCGCCACACAGATTTGGCTTGATGAAGGGGATGTTCCACAAGTAGGTGTATATTTGCCTTCCTTACGCACCAAGAAGGCTAACTCATCGTCAGATACGCCATACATGACACATCGAGACCTAATAGCCTACTGCTAGATGTTACCATCGATACTCGAGCCGTACGAGCCCCTTAGCACTCGCAGTCGGAACCCGCTGCCTAAGCAGCTCCTTCAGTACGGCAGCTCCGAGCTGAGAAGCAGACTTCGTGTCATCGATGGCGAAGGTGAGGGATTGCAAACCGCTGAGCGCGTTCCGAGCTAGGACGACATCGAGCCCCTCCAAATTGAGCTGGTCGAGCTCAGCGGACGTCATGGAGATCCGTATCTCGCCAAGGTGTGGGGAGCGAACCTTGGAGAGGAGGATTAAGACCCATGACAAGGAGCGGCTAGAGGGCTCCGCGCGGCTGCGTGAGCATGGTATGTTGAGGGACCGTAGGCCTGTGCACGCTGACAGGTCAAGCTGGGTGGCTTCAAGGATAGCTAATGAACAGGCAAGAGTTGCGAGCACATTAGTGAGTGTCCATATTGGACGTCGGCAAGACTAACTGAACGTACCTGTAGGGTCGCGGGACTCAACCAACGTGATAGACAAGTGGTCCAGCAAAGAGCCAGAGGCCTTCAGGAAGGAGCGTATTGCCGTCGCATTCAGGCGTGTAGCAATGGAACAGCTCAAACGCCGAATAGTCTCGTGTGCAGACACCTTCAGAAGCCAATCCACGAGCGGCTCCATGCATATATCCCGCGAAATATCCAAGGTAATCAAATTCGCCAGCGAACCGCAAGCGGTGCCTGGCAGTGCGCCTCCCGGTCTGTGCGGCAGCCATTCAACCGCGAGCAAGTGCAGCGTGCGCAGGCGGGGGAAGGCTTGGAACAACGCAGTCAGACCAGCGAAGGACATCACGCGGCACTGGTTGACGGACAGGGTGTGAACGCGCGGGAAGACCTCCGCAAAGAAGGCGGCAGATTCGGCGCTGAGCGTCGTCTCCGACAGCCTCAAGGTGTGGATATTTGGGAGGCTGAGCAGGGCAGGACCGCCGCCATGCGCAGGGGCAAACGTCAGGCGCATCCATGACAAGACCTCCACGGCGTCCGGCTCGCGACGGAGCGTGGCTGGGTGGGGGACGTTCCCTGGGAGAGTCGGCAGGATGGGCCACGGGATGTCTCTGGTCTGTGCGCCTTCCCACCACGCCTTCGACGTCGCCGCGCGCCCGCGCAACTCCAGGTCTCGCACGAGGGGCTGGATGTCGGGACACTGCTGGGCGAGCTTGACGAAGCTACAGCTGCGAGGCGAAGGGTCGAGGGTGATGGTTCGGTAGAGGTGGTGCCTTGCTCGCGGGAGCCAGGCACGACATACGAGAGCGCAAGTCCGGAGGGCGGGGTGGTTGTCATGGAGAGACCCTATGATTTCGTCATGGATTTCCTGAGGAATTCGCGCCGTGAGCAGGGGGTTCGAGGAGCTCATGAGTGGTCAAGGGCCTGGTGGAGCAAGCGCTGGGCGGGAGGAGGTGTGTGCTGGTGAAATTGTGACGTCGAGGAGCACCGAGGTGGAAGTATTTGTCGTAGTCAACTTTCGGGGAGCTGTGAGCCTAAGTAAGAGTACTCCTGGGACGCCTGTCGATGGGAACGCGTCAAATGAAACTGCGTTCGGGACAGGATGGGTCCAACCTCCACTGACAGACACTGGACTCGGACACTGCCCCTGGCGCGCCGGCAGCGTCTGGCTATAAGTAGCGGATGGCAATCAGTCAGACGGATTCAGCGCGGCCCGTACAGCTCTCTTGCCCACCTGCGACGACGTCCTTCCCATGCATGACGAAAAGATGGACGATGTGCCCGACATGCGAGGCTTGCGCGGCGCTGAGTCTGACGAAGGATGAACCTTGCGCACGTTGCCGAATGAGGGCGTAAGGTTAGGGCTATTACGTGACGGACGCCACGAGAGGACGACGCGAGGCTCGAGCCTGCCGCGGAGAGCAGCCCTGTCCTCTTCCTGCCTTGGGCTCGCATTTTTCTCCTCTGACGACGACCATGTTCTCCGGCCTGTTTTCGTGAGTTGTTCTCCACGGTCCCGATCATGTCCCTCAGATGAGCTCCCAGCACCTCTCCCCCGTCGACCCCCACGCCCCGAACTTCCACCCTGTCTCGGACGCCTTCAAGCCCTCCGAACTCTATGGCCCCCTCCAGCCCAAGGACACCGAGTGGACGTGCCCCGGCGGGTTTGCCGTAGAGACCCAGATTTTCTACAATTTCCTGGAGGATGGGACGTCCCTGATGTGCCAAGTGATCCATTCAGCTGTCGGGTGCGTGCTATCCTTGTCGATTCAGGTCCCGAGCTTACCTCCCACGCCTCGCGATTTCCCTCTCTGGCTCCCGCGCGCACAGAGTGTGGTACCCGACCATCCAGTTCACCTGCAAGATCTACAACCCCAACACCAAGGAGAAGACCTGGAAGTCGGTCAACGTTACCAACTTCACCACGCCCCCGCCCGGCCTCGATAAGCGGTCTGCCAAGGCGGACCAGTTCTCCATCACGTACAAGTCCAAGCCCGGCTCCGACGAGCCCGAGGGCTACACCCTCACCGCGAACCTCGACAACGACCTCCAGATCACCCTCAACATCGTCCGCGCCGCGGGCGCGCCCGGCTTCAAGATTGGCAGCGGGCCCAATGGCGGCTTCTCGTACTTCGGACACGACCCGAAGCATGCCGACGGGTACGTCATCCACCGCTTCTGGCCACGCCAGACCGCGACCGGCCTCCTCGTGCACAAGGGCCACGCGACCCCCGTCAAGGGCCCCGGCATGTTTGTGCACGCGATCCAGGGCATGCGCCCGAACCTCGTCGCCGCGCGCTGGAACTTCGCGCACTTCCAGTCCGAGGCGCACGGCGGCGTGTCCGCGATCCAGATGGAGTTCACGACCACGAACGACTACGGGAAGAAGAGCGCCGGCTCGGGCTTCGTCAGCGTGAACGTGGGCTCGGTCGTCCTCGGCGGGAAGCTCGCGGCCGTCACCGCGGAGACGAAGTGGCCTGGGGAGGAGCAGGCGGAGGACGCTGCGGTGGTGTCGCGCGCGACGCACACGAAGACGGTGCATGATCCGGACACGGGGTACAATGCGCCCACAGAGCTCGCATTCCGCTGGGCGGCGCCGTCGATTGTGACGGATGCACAGGGGCCGATAGACGTTTCGGTCGTCATGGATGTCGGGAACCCGGATGCGCCGAAGGGCTTGATTGAGAAGGTGGATGTCCTTGCGGAAATCCCCTATGTGATCAAGACGATGGTGAACTACGTTGCTGGGACGAAACCTTACATCTACCAGGTGAGTCTCCATCGTCAGCCTCCCCTCGTTCGTTGTGAATAGAACTGATCGAGGGCATCTCTAGTGGATGAACCCGGCGAAGCTCAGCGTGAGCCTGCCCGCGGGGCTGATCGAGGGGGTTTCGGACAAGACGGAAATTGACGGCACGCTCTACGTGGAAGCGACGTTCATTTCGTAATGTTTTTTCTTGGATACCAGCACATAACTGATTCAGATGGCATTGAAATTGTACCATACATCGCTGTAGAAGAAGTAGTTTGGATAGTATCTTGCCAGTTGCTCTTCGACATTTTCTGTCCACAAGTTCGGGGTAAATAGTCGTCGCACCTTGAGATGTGAGAGGGTCCACGACAACATAAGCTGACATCAAGTGAAATCCTAGGTTACACTAATGATACGCCGACAGGGAGCCGGGGACATTAACCAGGGTATCCTTCGTCTCGGGGAGGCGACCCAAACTCTGAGTCTATCTCGCGAGAGCTCCCACCCGGGCTTTGCAGCCTGGACGAGATTGAAGTCAGGAGCCCGATGAATTGACTCCGCGATGACGTGGGGGACTGCGGGTGGTAGCGGTACGGCCGACGGTGTGTGTCGTGCTTGTGGTCCGACTCGGAGCAGTCATCGAACATGACGGTTGTGTCTCGTTGAATTGCGACGACAATTTCCTTCGCGGGGGCCTAAGGGAGACGACGTCCGTAAGTTCCAGCAGAGGGGTGGAGCCAAGCGAGGGAGAGGAGGCCCACCATTGCGTCCGCCACCGCGAGCACGGCGCGCCTTGGACCGCTGTTTGAGTTTCCTGTGAGTCCGCGCAGGGATCCCTGACCAAGTCGTTCCGCGTGGAGGCGTAAACCCTCGCGAGCGTTGAGAGTGGCGAGGAGTGACACGGTGTACACTGCCCCCGAGGAGAAGATGTGAGAGAGGGGGAAACGAGGCAGCCTGATGAGACGTACTGCGAGAGCCGATATAATAGCACATGACGTAGACAGCTGCTTCGGGGATTATCAGGACCTGCAGAACGGAGGAGATTCAATTGTCAGTATCAGACTCACGAAACCGCACATATAGGGTGGCTTACGGTGACGAGCGAAGCAACGGAGCACACGCTGCGTTTGATACGTTATAATGAGGAGCAACTTGCACTCAGGCTCAGGCATACAGACCTAGTCACCAATCCGGTGTTGATTGTGTAGAAGAGCTGCCGTGTTTGTTAGACGCAGGGATTCAGCACATAACACTGTAGGTGAGCTACTCACCAACCTATTTATCAAACGATCCGCTCTGATTCATAAGTGTCAGAGATCTACCTGAGCATGGACGACCGACCGAACCTGGGGATGGCAACGTACCCCACGGAGCCTGTCCTGGACATGGCAAGAAGGGTGACGAGTGCGCTACACAGCAGAACGTCTGTCACAATTGTCACCGTGCTCAAAGCTATATCAAACGGCTGCGGGCTAATTAGACATGAACGGCATAGCGATGGAACCAGCCTAACAATGAGCGAGATGAAATCTGTGAGGGTCGATGTTGAAACGCTGGAAATAGGTCGAGGTTAACCCATGCTCAAGTCAGATGCAACGTTAGGAAATTTGGGAACGCAGGGATGCTAACGTTTTCAGAAAGAGCACTGCCGAACGGGGGATAAGAGAAAATTTTCGGAGTATCTCGATGTTTGTATCACTCACGGAGGCCAAGACCTAGAGAGCAGAGGGATTAGTGCGATGCGATGCTCAGAACCCTCCTCAATACAAGAAATCAAGAGCATACCGAAGTCTGCCACAACAAAGACGATCTGCAAGCACGGACATGAGTGGAGAACACATTGTAGACATCGTGTTGGACGGACGGCAATTATTGTCAAAGGTTTGTAGTTCGTGACTGGAAAGGACCAATCTAATCAGTAGGCGCACTGACACAAGGAGACGACTAACGTGTCCATATTCGGTAGGTATAGAACCTTAACGCGCCATCGTGAGCATCAGGATTATGAGCATATATGCCGTGAACTAGTCAACGCACGACTGGATGATCGCAATAGCGACAGCCTAGCCGCGGTGTCCAGGATGAGCAGATCCCGACCCTCTCAGCAAGCGACTACTCACATTAGCGACAATTTGTCCCTTCGCAAGAGCATTGTGAGCACATCCACTCTGCGAGCAGCCTCAGACAACTCACACTCGACATCCTACATTTAATCACATCAATTCACGAGGAATAAACGAGTGCTGATCACAGAACTCACCAAGGCAAAGTGTCATTACTGAAAGTGACTTTTTTCTCAACCAGGTAACCCCACACTATGGAGTGGCTCTTAAGCCTTCGGAAGGTGGAGAACTCCCCGCCTGCACAGAATGAACGTACTCGTTGCTGAAAAAAGGAAGAGGTTGATGGCATCCAGACTCCAAACAGTGAATACCTGTCGGAGGCAATGAGCAGAGCTCCAAAACATGATCCCATCACGAGCGACATACCATGACTCGAAGAAACATCCTATCGCGAGGATAGTGGAGGCAGTACCATAGCGCTTGGGATGAGGACACTGCAGATAGTACAGTTAGCACTGCTGGCGACGACGGGCGGAACTCTATCCAATACTTACCTCCAAATAAACTTCAAGAGCGGTTTGTGAAGGTTAGCGTCCGAACTTTCGAACTAATGAACGAAGCCTAACTTACCTGGCAGTGACCGCTAGGCCTATGAAGATCACACCGAGGCTGGAAAGGAACGGTCAGTGACTAGTCTACTCTGACAATCTCAGCAACGCCTGGACGTACGTCAAATCCAGTCCTATTTCTTCGACGGTCATGAAGGCGAACTGTCGTGAGTTGGGTCTGTACAACGTGAAGGGTTGCCAATGGTCCTTCGTCGCCGGTGCAGTTGCAAACCGCAAAGGGGAGGTGTGGAACGGTATTTGGGCGGAGGCTAGGCAGTATTCTGTCGCGACGTATTTTATGTTCCCCACGATGCGTCGGCCGGCGAAATGATGACGGCGGAGGCAATGTCTAGCTCCCTACCGGAATAGAACGTGTAAACGCGGTCCAGTATGGGATGTGATTGAGCGTAAATGCATCTAGGGCTTCCACACCCCTTTGTAGAATGAATGGCTATTCGCCGGCTTGGTGCTGAGGTTCCAGGTCCTTGCCACACTAAGTGGGCACACTATGCCACTCTGGACTCCGCCTCGACTATAGTGCAACAAGTGGGGACGGTGAGGCGATTCAGCTCTAGTGCGCCAACAGTATGATATCGTTGCGTTCCAGGAAGAGGAAGAAGGCCACATACAATTGATGGGACCTTCCATGCCTCGCCGTGACCCCCACGGGATACAAAAGCATGCGCTCGCTCTTCGGGGACTACAAACGCGAGCACTAGAATCGGTGAGCGTTGCAAGGGTCCTGTGAGCATCCACGGGAAGCTCACCGTAAGATCTTGAGAGTCCTTGCCCACAAAGCCCGTTGAATATGATGAAGGTCCTCCGCAGTGAGCGAATGCGGGGAGTCGCGAGAGTAAGGCGGCGGTGGTGGCCGAGAGTCGTGAGGTGCTACAATCCTCGATTGGATTGCCTGAACCCTACATTGCGGAGAAAAGCTTGTTTTGAGGCGGGTGTGGGATGCTCGGGAGCATCAATAAGCCCCGTCTTAGCACCCGGGGTACGGATGTCACCACTTGCGAGCTTGAGGGATCCAGCAAGGTGGGAAGAGGCGGAGGCTTGAGCTTGAACTTCGTGCGGCGCCTGCGCAGCAGTGATGAGATGGAGACATGAGCCATTGCTCACACCAACCCGCCGCGACCGAGCACAGAATCGATTGGCCATGGACTCTTCCACAAAGTCGCAGTATTGTAGTAGTCGACACTGGCACCGACTCCGAGTCGAGCTTCACCGGGAAAGCGGGCGCTTTCGATTTCGTTGCCGGCAGATCCCGTTGCCGCGGCTCACCCCAATCCTCTCGACA
>CM035309.1:1470486-1489006 GCA_002900995.3 Ganoderma boninense | reverse complement strand
TTCCAGGTAAGCCTCGCGTATCTCTCGTTTTTTTACTCGCTCATACATCTTGTCCCCAAGCCTAAACTGTCGAGCCTGCTCCGCTCTCGTGCACAATGCTCCGAGCCCTTGCTCGTCTCGAAAACCCCTCCCTGATCTTACGCAGCCGTGGGTAACAGGAAAGGATGTCTCCGTTCATGTAAGTCCAGTAGCCGGCACGGTGAAAGACGAGGGACGCGGGCCCGGAGGACGGGGAGAAGGTAGCAAAAGTGCGTTCGTATCCGTGCGAGACCGAGTAATGGGGGAGGACTGGGCGAATGGGGGGTTGGACCCAACGGTGAGAATCAGGCGGCGGCGTTTTGGAAAGGCGAGGTGCAGGACTGAGGGGGCGCGAGCCCGAAGTGCTGGGGGAGTTAGCGTCTCGGCGCTGTCATTGCCGAGCAAAAAGAAATGGAAAGTTGTTTGGGTGTTTCCAGGAATGGAAAAAAAAGTACCGCTATCACAGAAGACTCCGAATCACAAACGGAAGGTCTGGCTAGTAGCACATGTTCACGGCGATAGTAGGTGGTGAGTAACAATTTGGACCTGACCGCGACCATGAACCGAAAGGTCCATCTTTTCGAAAGCCAGCTAACTGGGGCAAAAACCCTGGCAGGACACCTGCCCTTGGCTCCTTGGTCCACGCCAACATCTCGCAATTTTCTCTCTCCATCTCCCTTCGCCATCCATCTCCTTCGCTATTCATCTCCTTCGCTAATGTCCATCTCCTTCGCTATCTCCGTCTCCCTCCCCGGGCCCTTATCTTTTGTATAAAATGACCAATTATTTCTACCTTCTGATGCGACCAATGTCTCGATGCCATCATCTCCCGCGTTTCTCGTAAGCCTCCGCCCGACCAACAGAGCATGTCAAGCGAGTCTTAAGGACCATCCTCAAGGCACGTCGGATGTTTCGTGTGCGGTGAAGTGATAACGGCTCGGAGTCCCCCTCTCTCCTTAACGTTGTCTAACGGTTGTGCATGATTGTTTGCAACGGTTTATGCAGGTGCAGGCATCTCTGTCGAGGCGGGGATACCTGACTTTAGATCTTTCAGATGGGCTTGTTCCAGTCTTGAAGCAGGACCACACGGGGCTCACTCAGGCAAAGACTTCTTTGATGCATCGATGTTGAGAGTAAGTAAGAACCTCGTTTTGTACTTGCTACTGGATTTTGGAGTATACTCACCGGCGGTCGACAGTCTGGAGAGACCATATCTCTATTTAACCAAATGATAGCGCAACTATCAGACTTGTCAGAGAGGGCCACACCAACAACGTTCCATCGATTCCTCCGTGTCCTTGACGACCGTCAGCGTCTCCTACGAGTCTATACACAAAACATCGACGCGCTCGAGGAGATGTCGGGTCTCACATTTGGGCTCTCCGCTCCGGATGCGAAGGGAATTCCAGGTCGTTGTGGTAGTAGGAGAGCTCCCGCCCATGGTGCGGCCCTAACGAAGGCACCTACCGATATCATCCAATCTTCCGAGTCTTCAGCGAGCCGAACTCCTACGCCCCCTGCGAAGACTCCTAAGTGCATCCCACTTCATGGTACCCTCCGACTAATGCATTGCGAGTCATGCGCACATTCGTATCCTCTACGTGACTATCTCGAGTCCTTGGTCTCCGGAATCGCCCCTCCCTGTCCACAATGGCTGCCCATTGAGGAAACACTGGCGGCTTATCGGCAAGAGACCCATCATATCGGGAAGCTACGGCCTAGCATCGTACTCTACAATGAGGACAACAAGGATGGGGAAGCAGTGGGTAGGGTCCGTGGAGAAGGACCTCATGAGGCCTTGCAGGGAGGGGGCGGAGCGGAGCGGACCTTGTTCTGGTCGTAGGGACAAGCCTTCGCGTCCCGGGAACGAAGGGTCTTGTGCGGGATTTTTGCAAAGCCGTGCAATCCCAGCGTGCTGCGATGGACATACCCCTAGGCTCACTTGAAGACAAGACAGAGCTATCTTCCCAAGGACTAGTAACAGCCAGCTGCTTTCTCCGCAGCGCTCTTCGGGAAGGCCGGACCTGCCGTCTGTCCGCGCGATTTACTTGAATTTAGAATTCCCGGAGGCGACGAGGGATTGGGAGGGTATTATTCGACGTCTGGGTACGTGGAGATGCACAGGTGTTCGCGAGGATGTTCCATGAGGAGCTGGAGAGGGAGGACCGCCTGAAAGAGATGGCGGGAGGGCGGAAGCGGAAGAGGGAGGAGGCGACTGCTGAGAAGACATATAGAAAATAGTTAAGGAGCTCGAATCCCAGAATTAATCGGTGGAAAAAAGGTACGATGTCCTCCACGAACAGTGGTTCGTGTCAGAGAAGCTTACCCGGTCACATAGTTAGGTTAACCGACACTTCCCCGGGCTGGTCGTAGCACAGTTGTCGGAAAACTTCATCATACAGTACATATAATATCTTGCAGAGCGGTTCACCAATGGCAACCTGGCTTTGTCCCCTGAGGAGCTGTTTCGCTACAACGCGCCGGCGCACAACATCGTCTTGTCCCCGAGGACGTATTCCCGTGTACCTTCCGTGTCATGCTCCCAACGATGGAGAAATCTAAGCACTTCCACATCATCGTGTCGACTTGCGACAGGGCCACATTTATGTACGACATCGGCATGCAGGTGGGTCGCTTCTTGCCCATCTTCGACGAGAAGGCGACTCAGGGAGTAGCTCATGGTCGCATGCCCGGGATTTTGCTCACAAAGCACACCTACACCATCCTTTACGGGCACCACAAGTAGCGCAGGCCCCTGATGGGGTATCTCATGGACCGGCCGCTTAACAGCAGCAAACATGGGCCCAGCCGCTCTACTGCACACAGTCTGTCTTCGTTCTTCCCCTGTTGATGCTCGCTCTATTACTGAATACCGATTACCGCACTCTATGGTACTTCAACAAGTCAACTCGAAGGCACATGTTGTTTACACGCTCGTGCAGGACTGCATGTTCCCCAACATACTCGGAGGAATCGAAGGGAGTACGAGGGTATGAGCCGGACGGCATACGGGCAAAAGGTGAACGAAGGCGAAGGGTTGAGCGAGGCGACGATCACGATCCTGCGCCAAGACACATCATCTCCACCGCGACACCCGCCTCAGTTGTAAGTTATCTGCAAAACCTAGCCAACCTGTGCAACTTTATGCGGGTCTGAGGCGGCCACGCTGAAGTAGAGACATAGGACTCATCAGAACGCTGAGTGGAACTGTGTCTTCAGAGTCGTTCCGCGCAGGAAAAGTGCTGAAATTCATGATACACGTTTCAGCTACTCCAGGTAATCGAACTTTCCATACTCCTGCCCTTCCCCTCGTTAGCCCCAAATATATTCCCAAGTCACCTATGCCCCGCAGGAGGTATGTTCGCACTACTACTACCTGCCTGCGTGACTTGACCGAGCAGCACCTCATTTCGCCCGTCGTCTCGGACTTCCATCATCCTCTCCCCGCTCCACACCGTGTCGTCATGCGCATCCCCGAAACATGGGAATCTCCGTCACGCTATTGAAATCTGCATAATGCGTTGGTTAAATCTACACGCACTGCGCCTTCTTCGGACCATCCGACGAGGTGGGGGTAGGGGGCTGGGAGGGCGGGAGGAGAGAGAACCAAGGAAGCGGGCGGGGCGGGTGCCGCTCCGGAGTGCGTATAGGACGTGTATAATCTCGCTGATGCTGCAGCCATCCTCGTCCCTGGAGATGCGTTCGCCATCGCCGAGATAGAACTCGATATTAAAGATCGCCTGCTGTTCTAGGTTAAGCGCAATGATGCCGTTCGCCGAATCCTTGACCGCAGATGGAAACTGATAAGGCTCCTGGTGTTTAACTTTGTCAGGATGCCATAACGTTATATCGAATTCATTCACGTAGTGCATGAAGACCGACCACCTGTCCGTTGACGTAGGTAACCTCCAGTCACGGGTTCTCGTCTCATGGATGGATCGCCAGGCTCGCAGTGGGAAATTCACCATTCGTCTGAATGGACCCAGAGGGGGGATACGTCGTCGACCTGCACATACTCGGCATTAATATGTGAGCCACGGATAGGAGACTGAAAACACACCTTGTCTTCCCATTCCTCGGGGCAGCGCCGCGCACACACTTGAGCGTCTCGAGCTCGCGTGGGCTGTTCACTATCGCGAGCAAGTTGTGCTCGACGTATCGTGGTAAGTATGCTTCCGGCGTAGATATGGGACATAGGTCTTTGGAATGTCAAGGGCGCGGAGTGAGGTGACACGCGACATACCTTCGGTCGGTTGAAAGCCTCATTGTCGTACAACTTGTTTCCGCTTTCGGTGATACCTGAGGGCGACGTCACAGACCTGTATCTTTGGATTTAAACGTGAACACGTACCCTCGAGAAAGCATGCACCGCTATGCTCGAGCGGAGCCCTATCATGTCAGCATCTTCATATCTATGCCAATTCTTGCAAATCTGGCAAGTCGTAACGCAGTCGCTAGCTTTGCGATAGGCGAAAAGGGAAGTAATGAGAACAGAGGACGGGGAGAGGAAGGAGACTACCTTGGGTATACCAAGGTTACTGGCGAGCAAAAATCAAAGCGCCCAATTTGACCGGTCCGACCGTCTCCGCAGACGCCTCTGGGAATAAGCCTCCTCGCCCTCCTGAGCCCTCCTCCACACCGTACCACGTTGTCACTAAGTACTCACTGTCCGTTCCACATGGATCGAACAAAGCAGAGTGCATGCCAGTGCACTGGGGACATTGCACCACGGGCTCAGCTGGGTGAGTGTCTTCGTTTGATCGGTGACGTGCTCGTTTGCGCTAATGTTGGTGCGCCCACCATGTGACCATCGAGCTAGCCCCGCCACGCCACTACGCTTCCTCAGGCTTCCTCCTTACTAGCTGGTAGAAAAAGGACGGACTGCGAGTTTACGCTGGCTGTCATCGCCGCCGTCAACTTACGTCCGCTGTGCTATAGCTACAACCGGCAGCCGCAACAACAACGAGGACGTAGCGGGTCTTCAGCTGCGAAAGAAACGCGCGAAAGGTGAGCTTCGCTGTGCTGCAGTCCTCCCGTATACCGCACTAGTAGTGTGTCTCACACTGCGCTTGCTAGGCTCCCAAGATGACGACGGTTACATTCCGACAGGTTCTGCGAAGTCTGTTGCAGGTCACGCCACCCGGAAGGCCCGGTCAAATTGATTGCACGAATGCGAAGTGTACTCCGAGCCGTGCCGCGTCCACCATGCCTGACATCGAGTCGAGTTACAAGGTTCGTGTCATAGTATTGCGTCCCCAACTCTTTCCTGCCGTAAGATCCGATTTACTTGTCCACTACTCACCTGAACATTGGATCGCAACCGCATGACGGCTCACGACAACCTGTGGTATTCTACAGTTTTCGCCGCCACAGAACGCAACCTCTCATGCTTCGTCATCGATCACCACCCTATGCGCGTCGGGATCCCACCAACTTTGGCAGGGTCCCGCTTCGATCTCAACGAAACTGACACCTGTACAGGAGCAATCGACCTGGAACTGTTCAGAGACATAGGCCGCTCTGCAGCGGCGCGAGTCTTCGATAGAGGACGTTCTCTGGCCAAAAAAAATCACTACCTCCCTCTGCTCCCACATAGACACTCACGGCTTTCCGTCCATGGTGCGTTCTCTAAGCGTCGCTTCTTCGATTGCGATTAACCTCGCCCCAAACAGTGGTTTCCAACGTGCTACTACGATGCAACCCATCATCTCGCGTCCCCTGAATCGCTCGGCGATCCCATCAGCCCCTCCTCTATTGGTCCTGGAGACCTAATTGTAGCTGAATGCGTCGTGGTGCGCATTGACCCCGCCGTTCGCCCTCAATCTCAGCGCCACTGGTCAGTACACTTTTCCACACATTCTACATACCTCCTGCTACGCTCCCCTCCATCGCCACATGCCTGTAGCGCTCACGTTTCCGATATGTAGCCTTACCTTGGTGTACTGTAGATGTAATAGACGTACCCAAGGTTTCTGCCGCGCACGCACGCGGCATATCTCTAATGGGAAGAAGGGAGTTATTGGCGTCCCACATTTGACTTGGCGCACGCCGCATAACGCTTTTGATTCCGGGCGGTTCGTCGATGGGATGCTCGCTGCATTTGTTCTCAACCGTCCTCACAATGGCTCCCGATGTTCAAACACCGCGTACTTCCGCGAAACACTGCTCACTATAACTACGTTGGCTGGAGACGTTGTGAGCATCGAGTACGCCGTCACGTCGCTCTGTGCGGCGCTCATGTCCCCAACTGCCGTACTAGAGTTTACAACAGAATGGGCGCGTTCCTCGTCAGGCGACGGGTACATGCGTCTTCCCAATCCTGCCTAATTGGGTGTACCGCACTGTGCCGCATCATGCGCCCTTCGTTGGGATTCCTACCCAACATCGGACGCCTCGGCCCTCGACCACCACAACCGTAGCTAGCAAGATATCAAGATAAAAAAATACCATTACACGTCCGCACAAAAATCGCAATCGCCGTGAGTCGAACACTTGCAATGCTGACCGACACTGGCGCCAATGGGCCATAAATGCACCACACGATCCACTGCACCAAATGATTGTAATTGACAGCGAAAGTATGCAACAAATATGCAACATTGGCTGGATTGCAAAGGTTCAGCGGGGAAACCTCGCCTGAGCCAACGGCCGTTGTACTTACTATTCGTCGCGACCGAGCGTGACTTTCTTGGAGTTGGTACTTAGGCGGCTTGAAGGCTCGAGGCCGCTTGCAGCCGGTTGTTAGAGAACAAACCGTTGGGTAAAGAGAGGGATGCGTGCCAGGACACTGCAACCCGGTGTCTGGGTGACAGTCAGCCGCAAATTCACAACACATCTTTCTTTCAATTGCGGAAACATCTGCTGACGCTGCGGTGGGACCGCGGTCGCCTTGCAGGGCTGCTGTGGATCATAGAGGGACTACAAGGCCTGGTTCCTCAGGACAAAGTTCACCTCCTGAGAACGAACCGATGGGAAATACTAGACAGGCCTCTAAGTCCAGATTATCCCGGTGTCCCTGTGCAGCGACATTGGCATTGAGAACAATCCTGCGAAAGGATATGCTGGACAGTCTTCATAATCAGGAAGTCGAGATGCGAAAAACAGCAACGTCGAAGCTTCTTTGGGGGAGCGCCTTAGCCCCATTGTGCCGGGCGTCGACTTTTCACTCTCCCGCTCGCTGTCGCCCTTCTTGCCCCAGTCATCCACCTCAACGTCTACGCTACTTACTCTGCACGTACTATATAAAACAACATCAAACCCAAACTAGATAAACCAGTACAAAGGCTAAGAAGATTCTATTGTATTCACTCAGGCAGGCCGCCGACGGTATGTCTTGTCTATCTCTATCTGTTGGTGGCCGGACTGACACGTTCACCAGGGTACATCAAAGACCTCCTTGCAAACGTGGATAGCGCTAGAAGAAGACACTGAACCTGTTCTCCTTTCACCGCAACTCTCCCCTTTGGCCGCCTGCTTCCGTTGTCCTCTCCCAGCGACACCCTCGCCATGGGTACCGTATGCGCTCCCACTGCCCTTCATCTTCCTCCTATGAAGAGGCAGATTACGACATCATCTGGTTCAAGTCCATCACGAACGGTGGTAAGTATACAGAAGGCCATCTAAAACTTACCCATTTGAGTATTGACACTTGTTTGAATGTTATAGGATCCATACTACGGTTACAAAGAGACCGCCAAACTCTGCGCACGATTTGTGACTCATTTATTCGCATGTCCAGATCTGCCGCCAAGTTCCGCTGTCGTCCCTTTGGCCCCTTCTCATCCCCTGGCAAACTTCATCGCCTATGCCCTTTGTCGTGTGCGACTCCATTCATCTGTTATATTTTCGGCACTCTACCTCCTCCAACGCCTGAAATATCGTTTCCCGACAGTGAAAGGCTCATCAGGGCATCGACTATTCATTACAGCTTTTATGATAGCTGCGAAGGGAATCTACGACGCCACGTATTCTAATCCATCGTGGGCAATGGTTGCCCAGAACATGTTCACCCTCCGGGAGCTCAACCAGATGGAGCGCGAGATGTGCTCGTACTTGAAGTGGCAACTGAACATTGACCAGAATACACTCAAGGACTTCGAGGATAAGGTGCGCCATGACTTCCAGGGTCTTGGCCCATATCCGACCTATGTCCTCCCTTGCTCCATTCCCTTCCCCATTCCCTCCACCACGCCGTACACTGTGCATGCGGGCACAGGCGCACCTACACCCTCCTTCACTGCGAGCTCGCTGCAAAGTTGCCAATCGACTTCGCCGCCAAAGCCAATACTGACGTACACCAGTGCACACCCCTACTCTACCTCGTCCCAGTCGAACACTCCTGGAACTCCTGATACTCCCGAGTCCCCAATGTCAACATCAGCATCCCCTGCTTCGATTGTGTCGCCATCAATACCACTTAGGTATCAAGATCACTCAGTTACGGCCGTGACTAGGGGAACATCTGGCACCCCCATTACCGTTGACTCGCAGCCGCCGACAATGGCCTCCCACACGCCGGGTACTTCGTCGTCGAGCGCCACCTTCGCGTATGTCGCGGTTTGCAACATCGCCGCGGTCCTCGAGAAAGAGAAGTGTGCCCACGTGTTTGCACGCGCAAGTCCTTGCATCTGGTAGCTACTTGTCACCTTGCCCGGTGCGCGAACAATTGTTTGTGCACCCGACCACATCATCCACATGCTAGCCACCTTATTCGCGACTATCGTGTCCACAAATACCTTGTCTATATGCACAAAACCACCTTGTCCATGAACGCTTCGTTGACAACCACTTCGTCCATACGCGCACCGCGCAAGCCTGAGCCTCCCCTCCCTCCACGCGCGCGAGCCCCTCATCCCCTTGCCCGACTCACCTCGTCTATGACTCACGCGCGACCATCATGTCCCGGCGCGCAACCGCCTCGTCTACGATTGTCCGTGACCGCATTGCCCATTGCTTGATTGTCCATATTGCAGACCTGCTTGCTGGCGAGCCGGCACCTCGACTCTCATGTCTTACCTTGCCCTCTGCTTTTTGCTTCACAAACCTTGGTCCTCGAGATTCTAGCCGCTGTACGTCCTTTAATTTGTTATCTAGTAAGTATGTGACTCGGGCGCCATATATCTTGCACGTTGTATAGCTAGTACTAGAGATTATTGTCGGAATACAAACGTTATACATAACTTCTTCCCTTGGCTAGCGGCTTGCTTATGTTAGGATCTCTGCGGGACGCATTTTCCCCGTCATGTTCATCAGACTGCTCGTCCAAAGGATCATCCACACTACTGATCGCTTCAATCTCGTATTCACTCTCAACACTAGAGTGCGAATCTTGCGTGACGCCAAACGGCCGATGCTGATCACTATGCCTCGTGCATAATAGTATAATATAGACGATCGCGTTGGGCCTTGATGGTCTCGTACCCAGACGGTAGGGTACGAGACCAGGCCTTGATAAGAACGACCTTCCTGGCACGTTCGAGATGCATTCGATCGTGATACCTGTTCCGAATGATGCTGAGACAGCGGAAGAAGCGTTCCGCGGCGCCAGAGTTCCGAACGACTGAGCCCGCTGGCCTCTGTTGGTCCCACCCGATTCTTTCGTGTCAAATCGACGCCATTAAGTGATGAGATACAGGTCCTTTTCCTATTCTCACCAGATTAGCTCGATGTAGTACCGTGGATATGGGACGCACGATGTGGGAGCAAGTTTCTGAGCGCCTTGAAGACCCATGGACGTGTCTCGCGTACACCATCCTCGAAAGATGTAGAGCAGTAAGTGGGGTATAAGAGTGGCAGCGCTTGCGGAGAGAGTCGCTGCAACGGGCAGGTTACGGAATGACCGCGTTACGACACCAAGGTACCCAGGATGGAGAACTCAGGGTGCCTACCCCCGAGCACATGCATCCCAGCAGCCCGCGCCCGTTCGAACTCGGCGGTCTCTCGGTTTAGGTCAGAGTTGAGCTCCTTGAACTGCCAAGCGCATGTGCATATCAGCTATCCGACCTCAGCCCCCGTCTCGAGCAGTGCCGCACGGAGTATTGCTCACATCATTGTCGTGGTACCCCACACGTTATGCGCGAGCTCGTGGCACAGCACCTTCCGTACGTCCGGAACCCGCCGTACGCATCCGTTCTGAGTCACAGCTTGACCGACTGCCCCGTGTCCACGTTCAGCCAGAGCAGGTGCGGCTGCTCGTGCGGCGCGAGCTTCGTTAGTACGCCCACTGCGAACCGGTGCCGCGCCATCACGGGGCGGATCGCAGGGGCGCTCGCTCGCTTTGTGAGCAGCACGCGGGCGGTGTCCAGGTTCGGGTCCCGGGAAGTGCTGCAAGGGCTCGATGCGCTGGAAGGTGTAAGCGGCATCCGAGGCCGCGAGCGAAGGCGGTCCTATTGCCCTTGCCTGTCCAGTGTGTCGGATGGCAGGATGGTCGGTCTTGCAGCTGTGGAGGGCCAAGGAGGGAAATTGGAGAGGAGGGGAGGGGGGCGTACTTTGACTAGGGCTCTCTGGGCTCGCTCGCGAACGATGCGCTCCTTCCGCAGGTGCTCGCTCTCAGTCGCCTTCAGCCCCCCCGCGGTGGGCCCGATTATCTGCACTTTCATCCCGTCCTTCAAACCCGCCTCGAATATTGTCGTGTAGGTTCCGACTGTCTTCTTGCCCTTGCAGAGGAGCTTCTGGTTCTCTAGAGGCACAGAGGTGAGCTCTTCGAGGCGGCCATGGAGGTATGCGAGAGACTAGAGTGGCGTCGGTGACATTCGTGACGTCGCGCACGTGGCGCGTGCGCTGCCTCATTCGCCAGCTGGTTGCGTCGTCTTGAGTTTGCTTCAGGCTGCTCCTGTTCCTAGCTCCCATCTGGCACACCAGGGCGACACACTAAGACGGTCGACATACCTCCCTGTGGCCCGCGAAAAGCTGCAGATCTTGGCAATCCGGCATGACCTCGCATCGGACTGCCGAACCTCGTCACAGCCAGGAGGCACATGGCCGATCTCAGCAGTGAATTCACGGGCAAGGCTCTTCGTGGTCGGAGAGATGGAGGGCGCATTTCTAAATTATGTTCCCCAGCACTCCTAGTGTTAGCTTACCCACAATGACTCAAGTACTCATCACATGCCAGGCGAAATCGAACGTACTGTTACGTACAGCAAGTTTCTGGCTCCAGAGTGCATGGGCAGAATTAAAGTGGATAAGCATGAAGTTCAATGTAGAGATGACCGTGCAAGTACGTCCATCCTCTATCACCCGTGTGTACTCCTTCGCGTTTTCAGAAAGCCCGTAGCTGACTGGGTGATTAAGGATCGATCGGAGATATCATGCCGGCTCTCCAGGCTTGATTCTGTCAGGATAGGATGCAAGCGTCCCTTTCTCCACTGACTTGCCTATAGTGAATATTTTATAATCCTGCACACATCGTGTCGTTGTCGGCACCGCACGTCAATCTCCAGAGATCGAATCTGTCTTCAAGCAACACGCCGTCCATGCCATGTCGCCGTGCTCCCTGGTCAAGCCTCTACTCCGAGTCACGTTCCGGACCCAATCGATGCAATGGTGCCCAGACGCGAACAACGACGCTACCTGTTGCCGACGCCCCTGCGTCACTTCGTTTCGAGCTCTTGGTCACGCAAATTGTTCCGGTTCCCTCGGCAAACGCCTACGCTCAGTCCTGATCTCGTTCACTCTACCCCTTGCTCATACCAATTTCCAACAATATGGGGCGAGAGGCGCCAAGCCTCGAAGGCTCTCGTCTGGTGTCCGAGCGTTCCGTTCCTTCTGGGAAACGTTGTCCCGAATGTCGCGCATTGAACCTCCACGAGATAGACTCCAGCCTTCCTCGTGACATCGACACACTCTTGCAGCTGCTCTCGAACTGCCCTCGCATGGAGCCCTAGTCTAGATATTGCAGAACGCGCCCTCGACGTCACGCGTAGCATGGAGCCAGATTGGCGTCCGGGCTAGCTGAATCATCTCCGGGCAGTGTGGATCCATGGCCAGTACGTGTCAGTCGAATGTGCGCTCACGTTCTTATCCCAGTTGGAGGTTCCCCTGGATGCCATTTTGCGGCTCTCAAATCTCTTTCAAGAGTTTGCATTTGAGGATGTCGAGCTGGAGGAGCCACAGCTGCCAACAATGGTGCCGTATCTGGCGCAGATGGGCTATCCACTCCGGCTAGACACCATCCATTATCCAGGCAACTACAAGAGCTCCAATAACGAAAACACATTCCATTTCATCGTCGTAGGACCACGCGCTCGGTTTTGGATGCATTTGCCTGCAGGCCGCATGGTCGCGTTCCATTGCCTATTGATCCTCCCGACAGGAGTCGTATTCACTATGCGCGAGTTCTCCTTCCTCCCCGTCCTCCACCGCTTTCCGTCGCTCACTACCCTGCTAGTTCGCCACAGCAAGCTTGCGTACCAAACTGCTGCGCCATCAGGCATCATTTCACCGTGCCGTGCTCTCCGCCCGAATGGCGACTCGAGAGGCAATATGAACGGTTTGAGAGCGACTTGGACCGCGACGCCAACGACGAAGACGAAGCCAAGGATACTGACGTCGGCTTGGAAGATGCCGACGACGAGGACCCAGAACATCAACTCACGCGGTCACATAGCCAGCCCCGGGTTCCAGAACGACCACATACGCATCCATTAGCACGTAAAGAGAATGATAAGGAGCACAAAAGGTGCTCAGTTCTCCGCCTGTGTCGTGTACCCGGAGACGATCGATGTTTGCCCGATCGTCGTAGCGAATGCCGCACCCTCACGGAGTGCACTGTGCTGGATAGCGGTCTGGAAGAACGAAGTCAAGTTCATTTCCTCCCACAGATCCAACCTGGGCGGCGATAGCGGTGAGACCAGCGTCGGGAATGGTGAGGACGGAAGTTTCTCAAGGGCAGTGTACTGAAAAGGCGGTCTCGTCGATATTAAACCTGGGCTTTCCAAGACCGCCGGTACTGACAGTCCGGGAGGGGTTGGACGTCTGCTAGAGAATCGCCTGCGCGGCGGTGAAGTCGTCGATCAGACGCAGGACGCGCTCTCGACGTGCAATGAGCACCACGGCGTACATTATAGAGCCTAGATATCTGTACAAAGTTCTGACAGGTTCAGAAGAGCATGAGGATAATCCGAGTAGGGAAACCTTCGAGGGGAGGGAGTCGGGAAGGACGTCCAGTACTTAGACGCTGAAAGCAACCTCCCCGCTGAATCGGAGTTCAAGTTGCCGCGAGTTGGCTTCCCTGTGCCGATCACAAGCCGATCAGCACAGCAAATGCCAAACACACAAACCTGCTTCCGCAATGGTGCAAATCTCAACCCTCTTACACTTCGCCATCTAGCAGCTCTTCGCATCACAAGAAAAAGAAGTTGTCTGTCCTACTTCTACGCACCGCTCTCGGGTCTCAGCGCATGCCTCGTATGACCACAGTTGTACTCATACATGTGTTTATAGATCGCCACCGCCAAACCCCTGCAAGCGACTTGGAGCCACAAGAATGCCAGTGACAGCGTAGACCGTTCCTGTGCTCGTTGCTGACGTTACAGCCAGCTTCTGCAGCTCATACCCACGTCCTGCCATTCGGATTCCATGCGACGGCATTCACGTTTCAGCGAGTAGGTCTCGTTTCCCGCCCGTCCCCTGTCCTATCTACTTACCACAATCATCTCTCCATCCACACCTCTCCTCCACCTTCTTTGCAGCGCCGAGTTCCTGCAATGCAACCGCTTCAATACGTTCTTTAACTTGGAGTACTTCGTCCCGCGGATGCTCTCCAAACTGGGCCACGAGTACAGCTGGATGTGCACGCCATTCTCGCGGGCGCACGTGAGGTTGACATCGAGAAGCACCACATACGGCACCACATGCACGCGGTGGCACCAAATACGAAGACGAATACACCGCCGACGCGGGGGCGGGATCGCCCGTTGGAGGACCGTACGCTTGCGGAGAAGGAGAAGGTGGGGATCAACCACTTCAAGATGTGGCCCTTCCGCTACTTCGGGCGAGTTAGTATGCGCGCGCACGTGTGTTCGTGCCAAAGTGCTGTGGGTCACCACCTACGGCCTCTTCAGAGTCTCGTAAGCACTCGGGTTTCGTGTTAATTTCGACGTCGTGCCAAACTTACGCGCTCTGCAGTTTTGTAGTGTCATATTTTTATCTGATTAAACAATGAATACACTCAAGCACAGTTATTTGTTTTTGCGTGGGCTTCGCAGCAATTAGGAGGATTATACTTCAACGAAGCGTTGGCTTGCTTCGTCCTGTCAAGCGCCCGTCAAAACCATCATCAAGACAAGCCGTATTCTCTGGTCCGCCGCGCCCTCACTCCTCCCCTCAGCCACTAGCTACATACATCTGCTTCTCCAGAGAGCATAGGATCGCGTTCACGACTCGACGATGGGACGCTGTCGCGTACGTGCCCGATGCAGCAAACTACATTCGTCGGGAGACCGCTGCAAGACTTTCGTACCTCTGGCCAATTTACTGCGCTTCCCGAGAAGCGCAGGATTTCCCCTCTATTGTGACGTACATGAGAGGGAAATTCTGTCCGAGAAGGCCACGGGAACCACCCGCTTTCGAGGTAAGGGGCCGCGGCCACGGTTGCGCTATTCCTTCTAACCCATCCCAGAATTCATTCCCACAACACTCGAACCGCGCACGCAAGTGGCGCTCCGGCATTTGATGCGCAAGCCCAAGGCCAAGCACGACGGCTTGGGTTACATATACGCCCTTAAGCTGAGAGGTAAGTGTCGCAGGCACGGCACGTTTTGCGAGGCGATGCCGACTACCACCTCGCCGCCACTAGACCCCCTCCGCCCCGACCGTGTTCGCATCAAAGTAGGTCGGTCAAACAATGTCGCGCGCCGGCTGTCAGAGCACCGACGACGGTGCCCGTCTTCGCGGCCCATCTTACTGGGCTGCACACGCCTTGTGCCCAACTGTGACAGGCTTGAACGCCTGATTCACGTTGAGCTCGCCGACCTCGCGGCACAGTCCATTCCCGCTGACCGAAACGCGCCGCGCACGAAATGCAAGGACTGTAAGTGCACGCGCGTGTAAGTCGTTCCACTTCTCATTTCGCGATAGGCAATTCCATGCACATGGAGATTTTCGGGTTCAAAGCCTTGACTGGTAAAGATTGCGGTCGCGAATGGTCTCTTTTAATCTACCCTGTGGTCAAGAGGTGGGTGCGATTTGGCGCAACTCGTATGAGTCGATGATTTCGATTGGAGAAAGAAATACATATAGTCGAAGTAGCTACTGAACTGGTACCCGCCTCCCATCTAAGAGCGATACGCATCGTGAGCCGTATGACGGATGGCTGACGGTCCGTCCGACGTGCGATCCATGGGCCGTCCCATAGGCAATCCATGAAGTGTCATGGCGAAGGTTTCACCGCCGTGTTAATCGTCCCATAAGTTGTTGGACTGCCGCCCGAAGATTCCGCTTGCCAGACAGGATGCTTATTTTTAGCCCGCACGTAAAGAAGTCATTATTTCACACCCTCTCGGACACGTTTCCCATGTTTGACAAACCAATCTTCGAGAGGGAGAGAGGAAGTTTGAGGAAGAGGCTAGCAACGGCCGAGTCCGAAAACCTCGGAGGCTCGGATATAGCCGTGAGGCGCTGCATCAGGCGCCGTGGGGCGCTGCATCAAATCCTGATTTCATCCATGAACGTCCCGCCTGCCGTAAACAGAATGCGCTATGGAATTCCACCCGCGCCGGGCCGATGCAAGCTGCTTCCCCGCAGAACAGTTTCCACGACGACTTCATGGTAACGACCGCCCACCCACAGGGTGGGTCTGTATGTTTTGCTGGCAGATCCGTTTGACATATCCCCGGCACGCAATAGACGCACCCGAAGATTGGATGTGCCTGCAGTATTGGTAGAATGTGTCACCCGCAACAATTCGCGAACGCTTATGACCTCCGATGAAACTCCGGGCTGGAGACCAAGCCTATGTTAAAACTGTACGATGGACCATGCCCTTGCAACGTGCGGGCAGCGTGGAATCCCGGCTCACCTTGACGAGAGCCTTGCTGTAGCGGCATGGTTGGTTGTATGAGGCCGCAGGATTAATAGCGTGAGACGTATGTAAATGGATCCCGCGGCCTTCGTCCAGTCCATCTGAAGCTTGCAGACGTGAGGCACTTCGGGAAAGCTGAGAAGTTAATATTTGAGACCACCTGATCCACGTTACCGATGCGCCAATGAATTGCGGGTCAGAGAGATGGGCATACGTGTCGGCACCGATATGGATGCTGCCAAGAGGTTCGAGGGAGAAGCAACTTCAAGTCGGAACTGCTCAATTGCCTTCCCCGTCAGGTCGCACCTCCCGGGCAAAGTGGGTGACGACTACGTTGGTCGTTTGCTTGAGGCATGGAGGAATTACGTATAGCGTATGCATAAAGATGGCTGTGAGGAAAGTCGATTGTATGCTTGCCTCGACCGGGTACACGACACTGATCATCGATTGCCCCGAAGCGCCAGACGTACGTTCCTGAATCCTGTAGCCAAGGGGCACTGAGAGTAAGGTCAAGAAGGGACGGGAATGAGAATGGAAGCACGATTATAATGCATGTTCTGTTCTCTGGGATACGGCTTGTTCCGCTTCTTGTCATCTGACTGTACTTGAGTAAGGGCGATTCACGTTGTCGGTCGATTCGTTCTCTCGCACTGTCATTAGTCGGAGAAGCCCCTCAATTTTGTCAATGCCAGGCACATACTAAGTACTCACATGAAGACGACCCATGGCAAGCCCATGCTTGGAGCCCCGGACGCGTGCTACCTCCCACCTCTGCAAGTTTCCAACAGCTTCAGTGACCTTCCGCATCAATGTCAGACATTTTCCGAGACAATGACGACCCTGGTAAAGCAAAGAGATCGAAACCACTTTGAATAGCACCACACTTGTCTTCAAGTCGTGACGCTTTCCGGCGACATGGTAGCTGCAGTGGGTAGTGAAGTTTGTTAGCGCAACAACAGCGTTCAAGGCGGTTGCAATTGCTTACCTAGCCTATTGAGTCAGGCCGTCATAGATCCGCCCGTTTCTTGTGGTACTATAGTTGTGGAAGGAGATCAGTTTCGCAAGGCAACTATCAATAGAAGCATTTTCGAACCAATTCAAACGCCTACCATACAACCGAATAAGAACGATATATATCCTGAAGCCGGTGCTACGAATACCATCCAGGCAGCATATACTGAATACTGAACGCCAACATTCAGACGACCAGACCATTGGGAAGAGGGATGA
This sequence comes from Ganoderma boninense, assembly GCA_002900995.3. NCBI lineage: Eukaryota > Fungi > Basidiomycota > Agaricomycetes > Polyporales > Polyporaceae > Ganoderma > Ganoderma boninense. Next base: position 1,471,737 of record CM035309.1, on the reverse strand, counting down.
GTCGAGGTTGCTCGGGCAACAAATGTGGTGAAGCGAAGCGCGTGGATCCCGTCGCGGGCAAATTCAATCCTCCCGAGATTCGAAGGCCGAAGGCCAAAGACCATGAAAGAAGGAGCCTAGCTCGTGCGAGATCACAGTACTAGCTTCGGCTTCAATCTTCACCGGTACGGTAGCGATGCGCGAGTAGGGCCGGGCAGCAGCTGGGTTTGTCGCCCACACGCAGCGATAGCTCCGCTTACGTCTACACCCTCCGGCTTCAGTTCCTCTGTTCAGCTGTGAAACTCGATTTCATGGACGGCGAGAACTTAGTACTTAGCAGCAAGTACGTGGATTGTTTAGGCCAGATGGCCGCTAAACCAATGCACTGCTATTGGAGGGCCTAAAAGCGCCCATGCACCTAAGCCATGGCGTCAATATCATTGAACTCGTCACGGAAGGACTCGGAAACACCAAACGAAGCACTCGCGGCTGCAGTGGTTATGAGACTTGACGGACATGTCCGAACTGCAACTCAATTGTTGCGGATCCAAGATGGGCACTTACTACTCCGGAGTCACCGCATCTGTACGTGGCTACAGGGTTCTTAAAATTGCGACAAGTGGGTGGGGTGGAAGTGGAGAGCCACGGAGAAGCAGTACAGAACGACATACCTCACGCAAGGACCACCAGCGTAGCGAGTGCAGCGACTAGTCAAGCTAGTCAAGTGGAGGCCATCCAGAGTGCTCGGGATTCAAGTACCTGGGTTTGCCTGGCTGATGGCGCGTCCGGTTCGGCAGGCCTCGACCGGGGCTGGACCGCTTTGACGAGGCCTGGGCGGGCAATGATTGCGGATAGACTGGCAACACCGGTAGATTTCACGCAGCTCGTTCAAATCATACGATGGTTTACATTAGGTCTAGGAGAAGTTGAATGTATTCGCGCGACCGCATGTTCAACAGAGCAACAGAACACGCAGAGGTACGCTTAGTGGTGCTCGTGAGCGTGCTCTTCGCCCTGGAAATCGAGGGCATACACTGTGTAGAGCAGAGACGGCAAAAATCAAGACGAGAACAGGGGTGCACTAAGGTGGCAACATACCAGAGCCGCACTCCGGGCAGCGGCGGTTCTTCTCGCGGGTGAGGTTCATCCAGAGGAGCTCATGAGAGTCGGCGGGGGAGCCGGTGCACCCAATGACACGGAGGGGTTCCTACAGCAGGAGGGCAATGCGTGCATGCATGAGTGCTGGAGCGGGTGGAGATACGGACACAATAG